>NCSK02000097.1:0-111184 GCA_002276475.2 Chlorociboria aeruginascens
TTTTTGGCCCCTTTGTGTATTTGTGTGTTTGTGCTATGCTATGCTGTGTTTCCTGACACAGGAGGGAGGAAAGGTTAGATATACTATAGTATCATCATATCACACATCCTTTTTCGAAGATAAAATAGTAGGTAATAATAATGCTTGTTAAATTGATCAATTCTGATTTTAATTCTGGTTCTGGCTCTGGCTCTGGCTCTGGCTCTGATTCTGATCCTGATTCTGATTATCAAACAAACCACTTCTAATAAAGAAAAAAAATATATCTCATCTATTGTTTTAATAAATTTTATGGGAATTGGCATCATATCATATTATTCATGCATGCATGCATCCTATTCTGTGATCTCCATACATTTCTATCGGATTCCATCTGACGATCTCTTAAACATACACACATATATAACATGATACAAATTACATTATACCAACAACACTTGTTCTACCTATCCCTTCTCTATCCATCCAAATACCTAAAGTACAACACAGTAGTAGAAAAATTTTCCTTATCCCTATCCCTATCCCTATCCGGTCACCCGCCTAACCCAAAGCCCTGTGGGTTCATAAATTGCATCCTTATCCCTCCTCTTCCATGCGCGATGCAACCGGAGTCCTAACTCATGTTCCAACCTCTTAACATCTGCCTCCTCTTCCCTTAAGAATTCCACTTTCCTCTTTTCTTCCTCCCGCTTCCGCCTCACCTCTTCGTTTAAAATCACGTTGTCAACTGGCATCAGTTCCGTCATTTGCCGAATACTTTTCATGATATTGCGTCTTCTATGTGCGAGATTCTCTAGCTGCGCTTGTAGAGATACTACGAGATCCGCAGACGCTTTGGCTTCTGCTTCTGCTGGGGAGGCAGGGAGTGACTTTGAGGCGTTCGATGACGTGGATGCGCGTTTAGCTTTGGAGCTTGGAGATATGGGGAGAGTGTGTGACATGTTGATGAATACAGGGGAGGAGGGGACGGCTTTCCGAGTTGTGGCTTTGGCGGTTTCGCCTATGCCAACCTTAGGTCGTTTGCGGTTCAAGATGGGGGTTGGCTGTTGATTTGGGGTGAAGGTTTGAGGGGGAGTGGGCATTGGTGGGCGATCTGTGGTGTCGATTGAGGCGCGGTGGGTTGAAGGCGCTTCGGAGGTGGCATAGGTGGTTATACTGAAGCGCGAGGGGGGTTGTTCGTAAGGTTCATTGGGATCATGACTGGGGAAAGACGCTTTTAATGCTTCTCTGAATTTTCGCTCGATAGTATCGGTGGATTCCTTTTTTTGGATGGGTCGTGGGGGGGTTTGTGGTAATGAGGGATCGTTCCGTAGTTGACTTTTATACGGATTGGAATAAAGAGCTTCGTTCAGATAGGGACTGTTGCGTTCACTATCGGAATTCAAATGCACTGGCTGGATTCCGAGATCGATTTCGGAATGAAGGGGTGAGGCAAAGCTCGTTTCATTCTCATTATTCCGGAATCCTGAAACCGAGGTGTTCGGCCCAGAAATAGGTGTTGCCATTGAAGCCCTCCGGGTACTTTTAAGTGGGATATGGAGAGGTGGAATATGGGTTTGATCTGCAACGGTGGGGACAAGGGCACTTCGACCAGTTGCTCCTTTCCACTCCGGTCTCTCTGGAGGGGCGTTTTGTTGGCTTTTGAATTTTCTTACTCGGTCTCCGAAAGATTGCTGGGGTTTTGGTGCTGCTGTTACTGTAGATTGATTTCCAAAAGGGCGACGTTCTGCCGGTGGGCTATATTCCGCGGGCTTCACCGATTGTGGTTTTCCCTTATCACTAGTTGTGATTTCTCCCGAGTATGGATCCCATTTAACATCTGCCGTCTTTCTCCCTTTTGAATCAATCTCTTTCCGTGCCAATAAATTCGCTGCTGCAGTTGCTACTTGATTGCGTCTCTTTTCTCTTCGAAGAACCGGAATACTACTTGACGGAGGCTTGGAACTCGTCGATTGAGCTGGGTGCTCTTGTGATTGTTGGCTCTCTCCCCCGCTCTGCCTGCTAAATGCCGGTCGAGATTGGTTGGGAATTTCATCTATCGGAGATACTTCGTCGTCATCCTGGTGACTATTAAAATCAGCATATCTCCCATAAATCACTCCCCTTTCCGAGAACATCCCCATCTAACCTTCCTTATCTAGCCATTTTCGACGCTGAAACGTTCAAAATAAGAGAAAATCTACTCCCACATACCTTTGCCAATTACCACTCTGCTCTGGTGAACTCGGGGGTGAGACCCCGTCTCCATATTTATACTCGTCGGAGTGAGTATATGCGGGCCGAGTAAAGTGGGGTGCCATTGGATTTGGAGAAGACTGGGAACAAATTGAAGAGACCGGCCTGAATTTTGATTCTTCTGGTGGAGGCGGCGGAGGAATATCCACAGACTCACTGTCCCAACGTTAGAATGCTAACTCGAAAAGTTGGAAGTAGCAGATGTCTCCGTGTCGCGCTGTTGTAAGAAAGGAAATTTGAGGATACAGAACGGGCAACTCGATTCCAAAACCCCCTAAAATAAAATCAATCCGCGCAGGAAGGACTTACAACGGTAAGCGTGGGAGGTTTCGATCAAAGTCGTCGCCTCTTGGTGGTCGTTGAGGTGGCCTCTTTCTATCTTGGGATTGAGCTTGAGCACGGTGAACATCAATCCCAAGTCCAGCTGCCCCGTAACCCTTCTCATCGTAAGATGCTTCGAACGAGATCGGATCAGCGCCCTGCGGCTGGCGTGTAGCCCTTGTGTTATTCAAGCGTTTCCACATGATGGCCGCTGGGATGGAAGTGTATGATGATCCCCGCTAGGATAATGGGTGCGAGCGAGGAATGCTTCGAGTACTTGAGGCGGTCTATGCGCGGTGACTATGTGAGGGGAGGAAATAGACTCGATGTGTCTTCGATGATCTTGGTGATCTTTGCACCTGTTTATTTGTGCGAGGGACGTGTCGAATTTGGCGTTCTGGATGCATGCGTTCGTCGTCTTCGGAGGGAGCTGAGTGGTGGTGGTGGTGGTGGTGGTGGAAGGTGAAGGATCACCAGGTCCGGGATATTATTAGAAGCTGTGCTCTTGCCTGCAGGAGGTAGCAATTCTGATAGTAGGGAGTGAATAATGCCACAGGAGCACAAAGAGTGTTGTATTGTATGATTGTATGATTGTATGGCCGAAGAAAAGTCACAGGTCAGCATGCATACGGAGTACTATAAGCAGGAGCAGAGTAATCGTTTTGTTGACGGCGAGATGCAGCGGATGGCGGCTGGAAAAGTACAGTCAGACCAACCAGTGGAAGCCTTCACGATCCTCCCAAAGCAAAGAAGAAAAGGGTTCAAAAATAGGGGTCGCTCGGACGTGAGGTTGCGATTGCTGAAGGCTTCACGGTCTGGCAACACCTGGGTAGGTAATATAATAATACACCGAGTCGGTCACGTACCGTCATAGGAGCACCACCACCAATGCTTTCCGTGGCGGCTTACGTTGTAGTTTCACCTCTCTACAAAGCGCCGGATGCAGTCCTACTGTCCCAGAATTGAGCACCCTATGATTCGTTCAGGAAGTTCTGTCTGTGAATGCTTTCCATTCTTGATGGCGTCTCTGCTGGCCCCTCCATCATCCCTCAAGCGGGACGGCTGTTGGTGCTCTCATCTGAATTCCCGGTCGAGATCTCGAGCCCCCTAATCCTTACGGATGACCGCACAGCTTACCTCTACCGTCCACTTCCATAAATGCTGCCGCCCAAGGGTGGTATGTGCAAAGCCTGTGCCACTCCATATCTGCCAACCAAACTGGCTCAATCTGGGCTTTTACCAAGAGGCAATGTGCGACCCAACAGGTATGCCTAGGCTGCCCTTCCCCGTCCGCCGTCTGCTTCCTCGAAGCCATCAATATCAATGCCGCCAAAGTGAAACGGCGCAGGAACGCAGGTCCTCGAGACTCTGCGGACATCGAACGGCAGCGCCAGGGCACAGGGGAACCGGCATCCGTTCTTCCAGCCACTCGCCATCAGGTCGAAGAACGCCATGAGCGGCAGCGTATCATGTGCAGACAGCGGAGCGGAGACGAGATCACATAGCAGCGACTCGAAGCCGTGAATGTCCGGGTCCGACTATACCGTCGCCGCGAAGTCCAGGAGCACCACCGGCGTGCCAAGCGGGGCCGAAGGCGCAGCAGGGCAAAGAAGAGACCCATGTCGGACATTATTCAAACGGACGCCGCATCATCGCCGGGGAGGAGAAGCAGCTGCCCGGCGGTGGCGGAGGCGGGGCCGTCCCGCCGAAAGTCGGCAAAGTCATGGTTTCCGACCGGGACAGCTCTCTTGGAGACGAAGGGGGCGCATCAGCCGGGGATTCGGGGGCGTGCGCTTCGGAAGTATCAGGTGACGCGCGCCGGAGATGCAACCGGGATATTCGATCGGCCTTTTATTATGACGGTTCCTATATCTCTACATCTTGATAGGCCAGGTGATTTTGGGCGAGGATGGCTACGACGAGATGGCCAAGCAAGCGGAACTTTTGCCCCGAGGAGCTGGTGCTGGGCAGAATCATCGAGTTCTTCGGTCCTGTCTCTAAAGCCCAAGCTTCTTGCTGCTGAGAGAAAGCAAGATTACAAACCTATTAACCCAGTTCCTGAGGAGCAAGCATATTCTCGTCCAAGGACTGGTGACACGAAAACGGGCATAATGAAAGTTTTTTTTTCTTAAAGCTATGTGAGCGGCAAGTGCTGCAATAAGGACTATACAAAATCCAACTTCTTCCCCCCCCCCTTCCTTCCAAGCACAAAGATCCCTTGAAAGATCAATGTCCAGAGACCCAATTGCCTCCTAGGATTCCGGCAACGCTTCGATGAGCCTTACCGAGCACGAAAATACCATCCCAATTACCAAGCACTTGAGTTGAAAAGCTCCGAGATAGGTATAAGTATAAGTGTTAAAGTAAACGTTCGAAGAGGCTTTAGAGGTCTAACGCACTAAAGAACATAGCGACCGAATAGGAACATACCGTGACGGCATCGATGGCTGGATGAGGATATATTTTACAGCTATTAAGGGGTCGGCGTCTATTATCCCACGGCGTCGTTTTGGGGGTTTCAGGGCTCTGGTTTGTCAATTGTAAGCTGGGTAGGCTGTACAGGTCGATATAAGGAGTAGGTGGATGCTAAATCAATTGGTTGGCTAAGGGTGTGCCTAGGAAGGGCATTATTAAGAAGTACTATAATTGTGATTTTGTCCGATAATTATATAATATATATATATATATATAATTGTGTACTTCAACCCTTCGTTATCAAGGGATATCGTCAAATTGAGTAGATACTTCGTTATGGCGAGTTTCTGCTGTAATAACCTTCCCATACGCGAAAGCCAGACCCGAGCACAGTATCATTGCAGACCAAGCCGATACTTCGCCGAATGCCGGCCGAGCCATACTTGGTATATTTTGATACCCTACCCCTACTATATCGATCTATCTCCCATCTCCAATCCGTGCAACTCCCCAAAATAACCACAATGGCCAGCAGCAAGTTCCCCTTCCCGCTGCAGCCCACGACCCCGGAAATCCGCGCCCAATACTCCAGCCTCCCATGGGCGACATCCCTCTTCCACGACCCCACGCTGCACCCCTGCGCCAACCCATCACGAAGCCGCAAGTCCACCAGCGCAGACTCCTACATCTCACGCACGCTGCAGACCGCCGACACGATCCGCGACTGGCAGTGTTTCTTCCGGGCACCATGCGCGGACTTCCCGCACGGCGAGCTGCTGTCCATCGTGACGCTGGGTCGCGGCCTGTGCGGGCACATCGACACGGCGCACGGCGGCAGCTTGAGCTCCATCCTGGACGAGCTGCTCGGCTTTGCGTCGGAGACGGTCACGCTGCGAGGCAAGACTACCATGACGGCCTTCCTGAAGCTGGAGTACAAGCGGCCCGTGGCGGTGCCGGGCACGCTGCTGGCTCGGGCGTGGATCGAGAGGCGCGAGGGGAGGAAGCTGTGGGGGAGGGGCACGCTGGAGGATGGCAAGGGGGGCGTGTATACTACGGGCGAGGCGCTGTTTCTGGTTGTGGAGAGGACGTTGACGCCGGAGAGGCTGTGACGGGAGATTGGATGTGGATATACTGGATGAGTATAGGCTTGACTCCTCTCGAAGGAAAACTTCGGGGCAGAGAGGAAGGCCAAGGGCTAGGAGTAGGCAGAGTTCGTGAAGGAGGACAACGGTGGCTATACGATCGAGATAGATAGATAAAGGAGCAGCAGGGTCTTGATGGCTGGTTATGTCACCAACGAAAGAGGATATTAAATTCTAGATGGGCTAAGGAGACTGTGATGGACTTGTTCAGTCCCAGAATCAAATCTTATGCGCCCATTTCAAAGTAGGAAGGAGTCCAAATATGCTATGGCAAAGAAGCATCCAAGTGGTTACGGATTGGCTTCTAATTGTAAAGAGAAATCTTGTAAATCCAGTCTTACAGTTCAAAAATCAATTGTCGTACTTAATACAATGCATGCATCAGCTAATCCTAATCTCAATCCCCTGAACAATTACCCTTCATCACCATACCCAGTCCCTCCCCTTAATCACCCAATATAGCTAACAAAACATGCTCAAAATCTCCACGCGCCTCGCCCTTGATCCGACTTGCAAGACTAGTCCGATATTTGTGTTGATACGCCCCCTTAACCTGGGCCATGTGATTCCTATCCCAATGAATCCTAACGACGCGATTCAATAAAAGTGTCTCCTTTGTTCCCACGCCTGCCATTGTATCTTCGAGAAGGGTAGCATCACGCATTGCTTTATCGGTTCCCGTTCGGAGCTGATAGATTAACGCATCTTCCATGTGGCCTGAGAATTCCTGTGACGTGTTAGAAAATTATGTTTAGGAGAAGGAAAAGTTTTACCTTTTTGATGACAGTTTCCAAATCTCGTGTATATTTATTCTGATACTCGATAGCGATAGCTCTAATTTGAGCATCAGACTTATGAGTTAATATTTCACATACTGTGAGTTCATCGGTGCCCATTTTTCCTTCCGTGGCACGATAGAGTTTCTCGGCTTCTTGTGCCATTTCTTGTGGAATTACCGGAGTGGCTTCTTCGTTTCGTTTGGCGGAGAGAACCATGAGGAAATGCCTCTCTGTCTTTCCACTCAAATCACCCTTGACGAAACTCTCTAATGTTTGGTGATATTTGCTATGGAAGAAGCCTTTGATAGCAATGATATCTGCGTTTGAACGTCCTAGTAGAACATCATTCAGAACCTTTTCTTTCGTTCCAGGTCCCTCCATCGCCACATACAACAGATGACAATCCTGCTCAAGCGGTCCTCGGATGAGGGCTGATAGGGTGTCCTCTAGATCTCCGCTAGTCTCGCTTTGCACATCACCAAGAAGATCTCTCTTGTGATGGTCACGGTAGGTTGTTCGTAGCAAAGACATTTGTAGAGGATCTTTACCCGCGAGAACATTTATAAGAGTTCGCTCGTCAGTGCCGAATCCCTTCATTGCTTTTCGTAAAGCGTCTGCATCAGGTCCTGCATTCCACTGTATAAGTTGTGGCGCACCGTAGCCAAGTGAGGGGGGGGGCTGCCTGGATATAGGGCTGCTGATAGCCAGGTTGTTGGTACTGCTGGGTAGGAGCACCACCATATTGCGGTGGAGGGGGAGATCCATATGATTGAGGGGGAGGAGCTCCGTATTGCTGTGAAGCAGGCGTCCCATATTGAGGGTAGCCTGGTTGAGAGGAGGGTGGGCTATAAGAGCTAGGTTGAGACTGATATGAAGAGGCGGCTCCGTAACCAGGTTGTGGGGAGGCGCCATATTGTTGAGGATATTGTGAATTCGGTGAGACTGTGGAACCATTAGCCAGTGCTCCAAGACGCACCAGCCATTCTCAAATACTTACAGGCTTGAGGCGGTGGATAACCAGGTGTTGCGGACTGATAGCCTTGAGGAGGAGGGGCTCCATACGGTCCTGGCGGGGCGCCGCCGTACGGTGGTTGCTGCTGAGGAGGGTATTGAGGGGGATAGCCTTGAGGGGGGTATTCTAGCATCATGTCAGCCCATCATGCAACGCTCAATGCCTGGGTAAATGGATGGGAGCTATACTTACGGCCAGGTGGTGGCGGGCCATATGGAGGTTGTTGATATGCCATGGCGACGATGCTTGTTGGTTGTAGGAAAGTGTTCTTCGACTACGAAGATCAATTTAAAAGGGTACTGGTAGTCCGAGTAGAAGGAATAAACAAGCCAAGTTAAATGGTGGTCCCCCACCTTTAGTACGACTACCAAGAAGGCAAATGACGGAGGCTTGAGGGGGGCAGTGAATAGGCTTGGCAGTTTTGGTGGGAAGGGTCGATTGCACAGCCAGCCCAAGCAGATGCTTTGTAGGTTCCCAAGCGTTTGTTACATGTATTGTACTTCCTCAATTAACATTCCCATGCTGAGGTGCGCTTTCAATTTTGTTGCGCATTGTTGCGCAGTATTGCAATCATTTCAGCCAAGTTCCATCACGCGCTGAGAACCGAGGTTACGTAAACGCCACGCCTTCCATTCGATTTCTCGTGAATAGATAAACGTATTTACAAGTAAGGCAGGAGAGCAAATTCAATGAAGCACTATCTTATATGTAAGTGGATTATCCAAAGATCGATCGCCGGCTTAGAATTCGTTAGATGTTAATAGGATTCGAGAATCAGGAGTTTCCAATATAAGTACACATGGTAGGGCTGATAATGCGTCCCAGAGGGAAAGAAATATATCCCTGTAAATAATAGGGCTGCTTAGATATGTATGTACAACACTGATACCTTCTTTTAATTCTTGATATGATAGAGCTTCATGATCAAACAACGGAGATGGAAGTGGGTTTATGAATTGCTTTATTATGGTTCCAACTATTGATTGTATTTAACAGGACTGATCGTAGTATCTACTCGCTGGCGACTATTGATGTTTCTTCAAGGCAGCAACGTTGGATGGTGACTTATGAGGTGAAGTTGTGAAGAGGAAAGCCAATGGTGCAATGATGTGTGGCGCATTTGGAATAAGTAGAGATAGTTGCAGCTACTTGTTTCCTAATGGATTGAAATTAACTTCTAGGCAGTCAAGTTCCAACCATCGCATTTTCAGCAATACCTGTTTTTCTTAAGTCAACAGTTTCCATCAAGCTTCATGCTAGTGGCTGAAGAATCGTTGATATTAGGACAACGGATCAACTGGTCATAAACTAGGTTCAGATCATATTTTCGCATTATAAAACGATGTAACCTTCAGCGAGGTAGTTACAAAGAATTTCTTCTAAATACATTACAGAGAAACGAACACCAAATTCGATCCCGCTATGGCATAGTATAAACATTTCAACTCCAATTAGCCAGCATTTCACAAACATCAAGCTGCTAGAAATTACTCCTCATCCTGTCGTTCACATGTTAGCATTTCTTGAAAATTTGGGGGAATCTTTCTTACCATGTCTTCAAACAACGACCACTATGCGTTTGCATTAAATGTTGACATCAACATCGGCTCCGAGAGATGCCAGCTTCAAAGCTTGGATATCTCTGACTGGTAGCCCGACAGTACTTGCAACGTCGCCGACAACACCCTCCACTGGGTCCACGACTGACGCATCCACGGAATCCACCAGTCCATCAACGGTTGATACAACATCTCTTACGGGAAGAGTAGGAAGAGATCCGACAAGGTTCTCAACTGGATCAGTGAGTCCAGAATCTAAGTCTACCGTGTTGACTAGCCCGTCGACAGTTGAGTCTACGTCACGAACCGGGAGACTGGGCAGAGCACCAACGACATTTTCAACTGGAGCTGTGACTTCGGAGGGGACACCGACGACGGTGTTGACAAGTCCATCGACAGTTGATTCGACATCTCGGACTGGGAGATCGCCGACGAGGCTCTCAACAGGACTAGTGACTGTGGCAACACCGACGGTATCGACGAGTTCGCTGACGGTGGAATCGAGGTCTCTGACTGGTAGGTCACCCACAACACCGTCCACAGGGGCAGTAAGTTCAGTGGTTAAGCCGAGCGAAGACACGAGTCCATCAACAGTGCCAACCACGTCACGGACAGGGAGTTCGGAGAGGACATTATCGACGGACGCAGTAAGTTTGCTAGGTAGACCGGCTGTAACATCGCGTCTTACGGAATCGAGACCGGTTTCTGTTGCAACGGCATTGATATCATTTTCGACGGGGCCAGTGATGGCACCTGGGAGACCGATCGAGTCAACGACCGTGTCAACCGTGGTTGCCACATCGCGGGATTTCTGTTTGATCTAGTTAGTGAGGCTCATGTCTCAGGGGAATCGGCTTACAAGAGGGGCCGTCAAGGCCAAAGGGGCGAGGAGAACGGCGAGGACAGATGCAGTCTTCATTGTGAGGGTGGGTATGATGGAGATGATTGTGAATATGCAAAGCAAATAGATACTGAGTATTGTAAAAAATATAAAAAAAAAAAGCAGAAGGGATAAAAGGAGTGTGTAGGACGATATTCAAAAGGAGTGTGAGTGCAAAAGGCAAGTTGATACTGTGAGGGCTTCCGTCTTCACCACGAGGACAACACCCTCTTATACACAACCTCACATCAAGCACCTGCTGCACCCCTTGAACGAACAGCAACGCATGGTGCCATCTTCAATTTCATTTCTCCTCAAAAATCCTTCACCGTAGAACCCTGCTCCTCCTCCGTCAAACGGCAGTTCCTAGATCTCCCCCACCATGACCCGTTCCTGCCGATGGCCCCCCCCTGACGCCCCCCCGTCCCCCCCTGGGCCCTGAAATACCGAACGACACCCCCATGCCCGGAAGGGGAAAGGCGCGGTCCTGGTCAGCCCGTTTGATAGCCCAGCGCACGTTTATCTTCTCCGGCGATTGGCGTCGATGACTTCATCGCCATCGTCGACCGGACCCTGCGAACATACTTCTTCACCCTGCCGTGCACTGTCGACTGTCACTTCAGAGTCCCTGCGCTAAGGCTATGTTGGGCGGGAGGGGTTTGATGCGCGTTTGGGAAATGTTTAGATTCTACTGTAATATACGTGTCTTGCACTCGGGCGGCGCATACTGTACTGGCCCTAGGTTGAGGTATCATCGTGGTTGGGGATCGACTTACAATGGCGTCATTCTCATTTCAAATGCTGAGATCATGGAATGTTTGAAAGAGAATTGTGAAGGTCTGTTTTTATTTCCAGATTGGATGTTGATGGATTGCTTGGAAATTATGATCTAGTCACAAGAGGCTTTCCCAAGTATTCGAAGGATTGTGCCACGAAATCAATAGCAGTTAATAAATGCATATTTCAATAGTGCGAAATCCTTCGGATAAAGACTAGCAAACAAAAGCTCTTAAGCTTCCCCCTAAGTTCTAAGGATCCTCCGCTTTTCCTTGTAAAGTTTAAGGTTCACGTGATGTCCTTTTATCTACGGGCCATACTCTTAGAAACTGGATCTATATATGGTTTAACTCTCTCATTTTTACCTTTCTATGTAACAACATTGTTTTGTTTTTTTACCTACATATTCTATTTTTGTTTTGAGTATACCTAAGGGGGGTATCTAGTTAACCACATGATAGACTAACCAGTTCAGGCTGACTTCCTCCAAAGCCAATCTCAAAACCTAACTTTTTCAAGTCACAAACGGGCCTCAACTCGGAGATGGGGTTAGATTTGCCAACTATGTTCCTGCTTACCATGAAAAGACTCGCTAGCATGAGTCATGAACACACAATTCTACCATCTTCATATTCTTTGACACTGTTTGCAGATTTCCTTCATCTAAGCGCGATTGTAAATAACACCCGAATATCATCCTTCCAGGGGGTGGCCAGATGTCATCTTCTCCTTTGTACGGTTTTGTTCTTGGTATGTCAGGAACCTCGACTCAAGTCGCTTCTAGGACCACTTCTTCCGGGCCGATTGCTGGAAGAATCATAGTTGATGCCTGTATAATTTTTTTTCCCAAGCACATCTACGACGATCTACTCTCAGCTCCTAAACGACGGCGCGACGTTTGTGCCGCTTACAATTCAGTCCACAGCGGATCAAAACCACACGAAATCAACCCTCTACAGCTCCTGTCTTGGGCCCCACTGCAATCACAAGGCAAGGAAGGCACTTCGTAGCTGTTGCCGGCGACCCCGCCGCAGGAAAAAGCATCAGTCCATTCCTCAAAGGCGTTCTTGCCCAATCAGTTATGGATCTGGAAGGATGTGGCAAAGGCGCCTGCGCTGAAATCCATCGGATTCGTGCTCAACTTCTTGCACCCGTCAATTCTGGGGCTACTTAACGACGAGAAATTTTATTAAAGCAGGAATGACAACCAATTTTTGAAACATGTTTTTCTGAGGGAAACAAAAACACTCAGACTCCATTGCAAGGTTGTAGAGACATTAATGAAAGAAAATTATTGGCTCTTATGCTTGTTCGATTTCAGTGAAATTGATGTTTATACACGAACGAGGAGTCGGAGATGTAGATACCCTATGGAAGTACAGTCCATTGACTGTCGATGGCGAGAAGACGCTGTCGGATTTGTAGGACTCGCCGATACTTTCACTTGGAATGCTGGGATCAGACTTGAGGTTGGAGAATTGATGCATTTGCGTTTGGAGGCTGTGAGAAGAAAAAAAAGTTCTTTGACAGGCAAGAGGAAGGCTACTTGATTGATCTGCTGTTTATGGGATTATTTGATAGGATGCTGAACCTGATTTTGAGGAAGACTTTGTGGAGGAGAGGGATATAAAGAGAAAGAAGTGTAGTACCGGTACAGTACCTTCAGACCTTTTTTATAGCAAGTAAAGGTGGGCTTATCGCAAGGTCTTTTGGCAACTGCGTTTACCTTCAATTAAAGCCTAAGGAAGTCCTTCCTCTTGATGCCTCGAGTCTCCGGGCGCACGATATTAGAATTGTGGCTCGCTCTTGAATTTTTCTCCTTTTTATTAAGTCATGGGTACCCTAAAATACTAATGAAACAGAGTCCTGGGATTGAGAATTAATTGACTACCCGGAGTCTCAGATTGATTCGGGCATGGAAAGCCTATAGCAATACTTCTTGATTCCTTGAAGAGGCTTTGATTGCCTGAATTAATCCAGTCTCTCCTACAACCCCATCTCCACTTGCAAGCTCCACCTTTCACAAGCTTCTGACTGGGCTCCAATTCACGCAACTCCTTGAACGGGAACCCTATACTGTCAAGCCCAACCCCCACCGGATCCCTCATCCATCGCCTGCTCATCTCATTGCAGCAAAATAGATGCATGGTAGCTAGGATGAGAATCACCTTTACGTACCCAACTTCTGAATTCAAGCTTCCACTCTGGCACGCGATATCCCCCCACCCAATATGTACTGCTGTCACATATCCTCCCTTCAGGCCCGCCGCATGTCACAGATCGTCCATAGGGAGCTAGCGAAGGATCAGGGTCATGAGTTCAGGGAGGGAGAGAACTCGATCTCATGCAGGGCACTCCTTGACTAGTATTGTTCCGAGGCTCTTGAGCTGGCGAAGTTGCCGTATAAATGTTGAGATCTTCATCTCTGCCTCTTGGGATTTGATCCTAGTGGTGTTGTTTCGGAAATGTCGTTAGTTGAAAGTGTTGATGTTGTTTTCTCGGCCTGACTTGTATCTATGAGTGAAAGCCATCTCATGCGGGCATGAAGAGGGAATATTTGAAAAATTCACTCTTCGTCCATTCAATCATATCTCTGTTAGTTACGTCTCAGGCTCCATACAATTTGTGATAAGGCTTTATGGCCTCACATGTTTTCACGTACAGTATACTGCGCGGTGTTTTCCAGAGAATAAAGGGTATCTGTTAGAATAATAACCACGCGATTTACGATACGTGACCGTGGTTACGTACCTTAATCCATTAAGGCACTTTGTGTCTGAGGATAAATAAATCCACCCCTGAGCACCCCACTCTAATGCCGCTTTATGCATATTACTTGGTTCTGACATTAATTTTATACTACAATCCTAATATCTTGTGTATGCCAACCTCCAGCTTCTATCACAGTTTTTGCTATGGGAATAAATGAAAAATAACTTAAAGCAGCATGTGAGGAGCAATGGCTTTATTGGGCGCTGACCTTGGTCTCCCAGAACCTACTAGAACCTCAGGGTTGGACTAATTTATCCTCAGACCAATGTAGGACTCTAGCCCTAGCCCTAACACGCAATTTATAAAACCTTTTGTATCCTCACTTCGTACATAGAAAAATTGAGCCACCAAAATACCAATAGCAAACATTTATTTGCAATCTTTATTATTATATTTTAAATTGATTTGGTTGATTTTTATTATTAACATTAAAGGTGAATTAATATAATAGTGAGTTACTGTCAGGTAGAAGGGTTGCTATCTGGATCTCGACGAGGTACTTAAGTTGACTAGTAATTTACTAGCCACGCGAAGTACCCTTTGGAGTGCTAATTAGTACCATATAACAGTTATAAGTTTTTCTATTAAAATTATTTAAATATAAATATTTTTAATTTGTTGGTATCACCAAAGATAGTGATTATATCAATGATATAAGAGGTTGAGAATCAGTATTTGCAAATGAAGTGTATTGAGTCTAGGGCTAGAAGAGAGGTGGGGGAGGGGGAGGGGGGGAGCACCTCTTTATATACCCAAGGGGGTGCCTCCCAGTGAATCCTAATGACACCAATGGGAGCCCAATGGGAGCCCAATGGGGTGATAAGTGACCCACTTATTTACATGTAATCCCATCCCACCTGCAATTTCTCCGTCAGGTTCTTTCTACCTTACCCATTATAGAAATAAAATCCCGCCTCGCTCTCTCTGCGACACCAACACTCGTCTTTCCATCTCACGGTCGCTTCAACTCCCTTGCGTACCTCCCAAGATGGGTACTCGTGGTCTAGTCTGCTTCATCGTGAAGGGCGTCCGCCATGGCACTTACAATCACTTTGATTCTTACCCTAGTGGTCTGGGCCAGAAGATCGTCAAGTTCCTGGTTGCTCTCAAGCCGGAAGAATATGCCACTATGATTGAGCTGCTCGAGGAGATTGAGGTATGTCTATTTCCAACTACATTATCTTTCTATCTGTAATTTGTACATTTCGCCATGACTGGAGATGCTGTCTCTCGTTTCCACGGTCGGGATACATATTGAAGCTGATGGCATTTCTTAGTGGGTTGATCGAGACTCTACGCCCTCCTTGCCCGTCCAGCATTACTATTCTGCTGATCTCGGTCTCTGTGATCTGAGTTACGGTAACAGGTCGACAGAAGACTGGTACTGTCTCCTACACAAAACCCAGGGACCTGCTTTGTTGCCGACAATTAAGAAGGGGGTATTGAAGCATTTAATTGAAAGTAGTATGTTCTTTCTTCTTGCTTGATCATTAGGCTCCACGCATATTATTATTATTATTCTGGCCAGAAGCTAATGAGATTGCCGGATAGTTGACTTTCTCGAAGATACATTGTTCTGTGAATGGGCTTACTGCATCGATTTCGAGAAGCAGACGTTGGAGACTTATGCCTCGGGTATCTTGCTACATACCATTACGTTTGAGAAATTGAGGGAGAATCCCGTAGGGTACATGGATTGGTTGGATCTGGTGCCTGATGTTGAAGAAGGTAGAGATATTGAGTGGGGAAGTGAGGCCAAGACTGGGAACGACCAAGATGCAGAAGATGACGAGAAAGAAAGTCAGAATGACGATAGAGAGACTAGGGATAAGAAGGATGAGGAGGGATCTGTTGTAGTTCAGGAGGAAAACAACACCAAGAATAAAGCGGCACTTGCAGGAGATACGGTATTATACGACCATGATACACATGAGAACTGTGCTTCTTAGGTATTTCATAGGTATTTTACCAGGATAGCAAAAGTAATGCATATGCAATTCAAATCCCGTCGCATTAAATAAAGTATACAAACTACTGCTACCGAGTCTTAGGCTCGGGAAGTGATTCGTAGGCTCGCGAATTCCCCTGCATAAGTTTGGTACCCCACCACCTCGGGTTTCCGCTCAACCAATCATCCGTAACATGCAAGATACATCCTCTGGGGCTCTGGGGAAACTATTGATTGATAAGTATACAGCATGTCTTGTTGAAATCTCGGGTCCAAGATTCTTCGGTAGTTCTGAAAATCAGAGTTTGAGAGACATACATGAGAAATTATGGCCGATAAATTCAATGCTTTCGATGCAACACATCATGTGTTCAAAAAGGTCAATGGAACTCCTCTGGAGACAACCTTATTGACGCCTAGGAATACAAGCACCGGGAAACATCCATTATTGGTGCATTTTCATGGCGGTGGGTTGATGATTGGTGATCGAATGTATGGGGATTGGTTTCCTTTGTGGTAGGTTCCTCTCTACCCCTAAAACCCGAAAACTAGACATGAACCACGACTCTAATGATGGCAGGCTTCTTCAATATGCAGAATCCAAAGGAGCAATAATAGCCACCCCCGATTATCGACTCCTCCCCGAAGCAACGGGAATGGATATCTTAGATGATGTGAAGGATTTTTGGGACTGGGTATCTGGTCCTATGCAAACTATCCTTTTGGAGATCAAGAATGGTTTTCAGGTGGACATGGATAGGATTGCTGTTGCTGGTGAAAGTGCTGGTGGGTCTCCTCTTTTCGTACCGCCCTTCTCTTGATGAAAGAAACAAGTGTCTGGAAATAGATAGAACTTTAAACTTACTCAGAAACGAAAGGCGGCTACTTAGGTCTAGAGTCAATCTTCCTCCACCCAGAAGCTAATATCAAACTCGCGCTCATCCAATACGGAACTTTCGATCTAGATCACCCATCTTACAACCCAATGCCAGAAGAGCCCATATCGCCCACGTCATCCACTGTGAACGCCTACGTCAAGAATATAGAACCAGGTGCCATAAGACTCTCCTCCATCCCGCCAGCTCATATGGACATTGCATACGGCATCTATGGAGAGGGAAGAATGCGAGAATTCATCGGTACCGATGATAAACTTTTCCTGATGAGGAATATGATTAAGGCAGAGAAGCAAAAGAGGCAACTGCCACCGATCTGGTTGGTCCAGGGTGAATGGGATGTGCTTGTGAGTGTTTGAACGAGGCGGGGAGAATCGGAGAATGATGAATTACAGGTACCGTTGGTCGTCACTGAGGACTTTTTGAAGAATTTAAAGAAATTGCATCCTAACTGTCCAGTTCATGTAAGGAAACCTGAGAAGCAAAGAATGCCTCATATGATTTGTATCAGGAGTAGTCTGCTAGATACAACTATCTTAAAGAAATAACAGCTAACTTTCTGTTTGTCTAGTGGAGTTTTGAGGAGGGAGACCATGCCTTTGATTCGAATATTGCGATGGACGAGGAGTGGGTTCAAAAGGGTCTGCAATTTTCGGACAAGTTTTGGTAAGTGTGATGTCTGGTGTTGATGCATACAAAGGCGGCGGCCAAAGGGTAGATAGGTAGTCACGTGCGATCAGCCTCAACCCATGAAAAGGCTAGCCTGATTAAGACATCTCCGAACGACCTCTGCTTCAACTGATTCCCTATTATTACTACAACCTTGTCATTTGCGCGACTTACTTGAAGCACAAGAAAGCTGTCTCACCAACTTTTCCACACGCAATCCATCATCGCAATTACATTGCGATTTATTACCAAAATATAAAAAAATTGCAGTCTTTTACTGATTAAATACCTAATTCAACGCTGGGGGCCCTTCTCAAAACAATCGGTGGAGGGAAAGATCTGGTCTTAATCCAACAAATCAAGTCATATTCTACGAAGAGTTCTTCTTTCCTTATCAGCAACGTCACCAAGTAGGTAAGAGAGTGGCACAGCATCACGAGATCTCAATATTGTACTCGCAGTACAGTTCTTCTCCCTCTCTTCCCACCACTGATCTTACACATACCTTTAACATTTCCTTCGTTATTAAAATGATTTCTCTAATAGTCTTAATCAAGAATGGGTTACTCACTGTCATCCTTGCCACTCTTACCCATGGCATACTTATGCCAAATCTTACCGGCCCTCACTCAGTCGGAGTTGTATCTTTCGAGTTAAAAGATACCCAAGTTTCCCCAGAACGAGATCTCATGGCTTCAGTCTTCTATCCGACTCCATCAGAGGCATGCGATCAGTACCCGCACCCCCGTGTACTTCCTGGTTACGGCGCAAATTTCACCGACACCGTGATGAATCTCACAAATACCTCAACTACATCATTATTTATGCAAGCACACGAAGGTGCCCCCATCAGCCAGAAGGATTTCCCACTATTAATGTTCGGCCCCGGTTATGGAAATTCTAGACTCTGGTATAATGCCATCGCAGAAGACTTAGCAAGCAATGGCTATGTAAGTTTATACTTAACTTTATTTATAGAGAATTTAAGCCCCATGTTAAAATTTCAAAATTCATGGAATATTTTCAAGGTTTTTCTAATCTGGAAATAATGTGTTGTGGCTCCTGGACTATCTTGTTTGCTCTGTAAAAAAAAAAAGAAATACTAATTTACAGATCATTGTCACTATGGATCACCCAAACGACAGTGACTTCATCCGTAAGATCATCGAGGAGAATTTCTCTCTCTGTTGCCATCGTCTCAAGAGGAATGCTGCTTTCAAATCATGTTTCGGGAGCAAGCATCTACTTCAAAAATCATCCGAAATAGGCAACCACTGATTTCTCCGGTGTTTCTAGAGTATCCTAACGGAAGCGTTGCATTATATACCGAGAATGACACGCAGCCAAATGAGGTATTCGCCGCCCTTGCGGATCTCCGCGTCTCAGATATTGTCTTTATCCTCAACCACATTTCCAACCTTTCATTCTGGGGCAAGCATGTCCCTGGCGCAACACGGAAACTTGACACCTCTAAAGTTGGAGCTTTAGGCCACTCACTAGGCGGATCCGTAAGTGCTAATCTAATCAACGAGGACTCCCGCTTCGTTGCCGGCATCAATCTCGATGGCACCATATTTGGCAACATATCGACCATTGGGCTTGATCAGCCATTTATGCAAATGAGTTCCTCGGGTCACAACTCCATAGGCGACCCGACTTGGACCGAGTTCTGGTCAAATCTTCGGGGATGGAGAAGAAGCCTGAGAGTTGATCCTACCAAGCACACCAGTTATCAAGATACTCCATGGTTTGCGAATGTGCTGAGGACAGAACCAGATCCCGAGAACGATCCGTATCTGAAGGGTGTGAGGATGTTTGAGATTGAGAGTGCTTATATTGTTGCCTTTTTTGATGAGTTTTTAAAGGGGAAGAATGGGTCATTACTGTATATTCCTAGTCCAAATTTTCCCGAGGTAACTATTGTTGGGTAGGTGACCATGTATCGTTGAATGTAGGCTTTGTTATATATAAATATATAAAACACTGCTTAGATTCCTATTATCTCCACAATACCTGATTCCATTCATATGAAAATTGTTCAACGTGGGAAATAATCTAACTTAGCGTTCCCCCAGAGAGACCACCTCCAGCCTGGACATACCTAGATAGTTGTAATGGATAAATATAGAGTAGTATATCTTGGTTCAACAATAAGCTCTGGTTTCTGACAGGAAGGTAGCAGTTCTAGATCTACATAAAAATTTAAGGGCCTGTACCTAAATAAGAGCTCCTGATATTTTACTAAAGAAAATAGTAAAAAACGTACTATTTTATTCTTTTGACTACGGTGCGCACAGTACAAGTACAGTATAAAATCTGCTAAGCGACTCCCCCTGTCAGAAGTTGCAGCCTTACAAAACATTGGATCGTGACAGCGGTTGCCGACCTCACCTGCGTACGACAGCTTTATTCTTAATTTACATCACAGTATCGCATCTCGGTTTCACCACATTCATGACAACTGTTTGAGCCGAGACAGTTGTGCGCGCATTCTTGACCACATCCGCCATGGCTACCCCTCCGGCTGTGGAAGACCAAGCTCGATTACTTGAAGATGCTCTGCTTGTCGTAAGGCAGCAGACCCATCTGATGCGCAAATGCTTGGAGATGCCGGGAAAGCTCATGGATGCTTTAAAATGCAGGTGAGAAATTATAGGAGTGTTAACTGAAAGCTGTAATATATGCTGACGCTCTCCCTTCAGTTCTACCTTAGTATCGGAGCTACGAACAAGCAGCTTGGGACCCAAACAGTATTACGAACTGTACATGGCGGTATTCGATGCTCTTCGACACCTCTCGACCTACCTCAAGGATTCACATCCTGTAAACCATCTCGCAGATCTATACGAACTTGTACAGTATGCAGGGAATATCGTGCCTCGCCTCTATCTCATGATTACGGTGGGAACGGTATACATGTCGATTCCAGATGCGCCAGTGAAGGAAATCATGAAGGATATGATGGAGATGAGTAGAGGAGTTCAACATCCAGTGAGGGGTTTATTTCTACGGTATTATCTATCTGGGCAAGCTCGAGACAATTTACCATCCGGAACTGGTGATGGACCAGAAGGAAATCTCCAGGACTCGATAAGCTTCGTTCTCACCAATTTCGTAGAAATGAACAAGTTATGGGTTCGATTACAACATCAAGGCCATTCGAGGGAGAGGGAGCAGAGAACACAGGAGCGAAAAGAACTTCAATTACTGGTGGGGAATAACCTCGTTCGATTAAGCCAGCTGGTGGATTTGGAAACATATAAGAATGTTATATTACAACCGTTATTGGAACAAGTTGTACAATGCCGAGACGTCCTGGCTCAAGAATATCTGCTGGAAGTCATCACCCAGGTCTTCCCAGACGAATACCACCTTCATACCCTGGACCAGTTCTTGGCTGCGGTGTCTCGACTCAATCCGCATGTTAATGTTAAGGTTATAGTGATCGCTATGATGGATAGACTATCTGCATATGCGGCTAGAGAAGCGGAAGCGAATCCAGTGGGAGATCGGCAGAAAACAGAGGAAGAGGCAATCGTGAAGTTGGTGGAGAAGATTCGACTGAACAAGGAGAAAGTTCCGGAGCCAGAAGAAGCAAAACCCAACACCGATGGAGAGCATACCGCACCGCCGGAGACAAATGGATCTACTGAGTCCGCATCCAAGGATCCAATGCCTGAATCAGAGCCTGTTGAGAGCAAAGAAGAAACTGAATCCAAACCTGCTGAAGAGCCAGTCAATGGAACGGATGGTGCAGCTGAGAAGGGGGTTCATGGTATCCCAGAGAATGTAAAACTCTATGAGATATTCTTTGAGCAAGTCATGAATTTGGTAAACGCTCAACGTTTACCAATACAGGATACAACGGCACTGTTAGTCTCTTTAGCAAACCTTGCTCTTAAAGTTTATCCCCACCGTCTGGATTATGTCGACCAAATTCTCGATTATGCAAGCCAAAAAGTTAAACAGCATGCCAACAGCCCCGACCTTCACTCTCAAGAGTCGCAGTCCAATATTCTTAACCTTTTATTGGCTCCTATCAAGTCATATGCTTCTTTATTTACAGCTCTCGCTCTCCCCACCTACGTTCCTTTGCTCCACATACAGACCTATCCAACACGAAGAGCAGTTGCCGGCGAAATTGCACGTCACCTACAAAGAAACCAGACCGAAATCTCGACACTACCTGCCTTGGAAGGTGTTTTAGAGATTCTTAAAGTACTCATCAAGGAAGGCACACAGCAACCTGCTGGATACCCTGGAGTCCAACAACGCAAGGCCGTTGAGACGGATGAAACAGTGGAAGAGCAAGGCTGGTTGGCACGGATAGTGCATTTAATTCACAGTGATGATAATGACACTCAATATAAGCTCCTCCAAATGACGAGGAAAGCTTACGCCGAAGGCAATGAGCGTGTTAAATTCACAACCCCAGCTCTCATCACATCAGCGATGAAGCTTGCCAGACGATATAAGTCCCGAGAACACTACGACGACAATTGGGAATCTCAGTCTTCGGCTCTCTACAAATTCATGCATTCATCACTCTCCACCCTATATACTCGTGTCAACACATCTGCAGAATTGTGTCTCCGTTTATTTGTCGCTTGTGGTCAAATTGCGGACCAAACTGGGGCTGAGGAAGTCAGCTACGAATTCTTTGCACAAGCTTTCACCATCTACGAGGAAGCTATCAGTGATTCGAGAGCACAGTTCCAGGCCGTCTGTGTCATTGCAGGAGCCTTACACGAGACCCGCAATTTCGGCAAAGAGAATTATGATACTTTGATCACGAAGTGTGCCCTCCACGGTAGCAAATTGCTCAAGAAGCCTGATCAGTGTCGAGCTGTGTATCTTGCGAGTCACCTGTGGTGGGCGGTACCAATAGCTGCGAAGGATGAAACTGATGAGAAAGGAGTACGTGTCCACTTTCCGAAGTTTAATATGTCATCTAACAATTCTAGCTCTACCGTGATGGCAAGCGTGTACTTGAATGTCTCCAACGTGCTCTTCGTGTTGCAGATGCTTGCATGGATACAGCTGTATCTGTCGAGCTCTTTGTGGAGATTCTGAACCGTTATGTTTACTATTACGATCAACAGAATGAAGCTGTAAGTTTTCTATAATCCCTTTCTTCTTTCTCATTACATGGCGGATATACTAACCCAGAAAAGGTCACCACCAAATACCTAAATGGTCTCATCGAACTTATTCATTCGAACTTACAGACTAACCAAGAATCCGCCACAATTGACATGCCTAAACGTCATTTCCAACGCACGATAGAATACATTGCAAGTCGGGATTATGATGGTGTTGTTACGACTGCGGGGAAATGAGTATGATGACTTGGGCGAAGACGATTGAAGAGAGCGGGATGCAAAAGTCCCTTTTTGTACGATGGATGTAATTCGACTAAGGGGCGAACCTTGTAGATAGTGGGCGATTTATTCTGGCCATTACAGTATGAGAGGGTGGAGGGTCTGGAGGCCAGTGTCAGCCTCTATACCTGGCAATGCTTGTATTCGTAAAAATTATATCAGAGAATCTGCATTTAGTCGAAATCATGTGATTTATATTAGATCTTCAGGGGTTTAATCAGTGTAACTTCTGGTGGAAGTGGGGTATAAAAGTTATGAAATTATGGTATGAGTATACAATTATGAATCTTCTGTACGACTTTGTATAAACCTATCCAAAGCAATTCTATCATTAGCTCTCTGACCGTGAGCTATCAAATACGAAGTATCTTATACTCTGGAACCCGCCAAGCCAGCCGAGACGCGAATCATCGGAACATCAACGATTATTAACAACCATCCAACAATATACGATGCGGCTCCGAATACAGCTGGTCTGAAAATATACCACCGCCATCAACTAACCCTCCCTCTTTCTTCCCAAACAACATTGTGCCGAGTCATCGATCCCTAATCGCCGGCTGGCCTCCTCACCATGGCTGACGAGAAGCCCAATAAATACGAAGCGCTCCCCATCCCCTCTTACGAGGAAGCGATGGGCGAATCTTCACGATCATCTACTCCTCTACCTTCTCATCCCTCATCCGATATCGAGTCTGCTCATCCCGCGGAACGAGAAGGTCTCTTGGGTTCGGGCGGAAGACTTCCAGTCCCAACTCGTCGAGCAGGATATCGTCCACCTCCGACAGAAGAAAACTCCTCGACGCGAGATAGTCTGGAGAACGATTCTTTTCTGGGCCAACATAATGGACGTCGAAACAGCGATTCGTCTGAAGAGGACGAAGTGCGGCGCGAGATGGAAGAAATGGAAATAGTAGACCCTCCTACACCTCAGTCGCTATGGGGAAAACGAATATCGAGTCTTTCTAGATCATTATCCTCACACTTGCCAATGAATTGGCGGATTCCACGCTGGCGGATTAGATTCAAATGGCCTGTACTGGATGCGAATTTCTGTATTGTTTTTGGACGCATATTCGCTGTCTTTTTGGTTATAGCGGTGGTGTATATATTGTTTGTGAGTGATATATTTACGGGCCCGTTGAGGATGCAGATGTTTGATCCGGAGGGTGTGCGAATGCATGTGCAGAATGCCGTGGATGAGAAGAGGATAGAGTGGCGGTTACATCAGATTACGCAAACGGATCATTTGGCGGGGACAGAGGGTGATTATGTGCTTGCGCAGTATGTGGAAGGGGTATTTGCTACCTCGGGACTAGAAGATGTTCATATGGACGAATATGGGGTATACCTGAATTTCCCGAAGGACGGGGGGAGGAAAGTAGAAATTCTGGAGAATGATGGAAGTGTGAAGTGGTCGGCGAAGATTGAGGAAGATAATGTTTATAAGGATGACCCACGGCAACAAACCCCTGTTTTTCATGGACATTCGAAGTCTGGGGACATTACGGGTCCTTTGATATATGCGAACTACGGGTCGAGAGAAGATTTCAAGAGGCTATATGATAGCGGGGTTGATACAACTGGAGCAATTGCACTAGTCAGGTACTATGGCAGTCAGGGAGACAGGGCATTGAAGGTTAAGGCAGCTGAGTTGGCCGGATTTGCAGGATGTATAATATACAGCGATCCAGCTGATGATGGATTCACGAAAGGAGATGTGGCACCTAATGGGAGATTCATGCCGCAAGGTGGGGTTCAGAGAGGTGCTGTGAGTTTGATGAGCTGGGTCGTAGGTGATGTTCTTACTCCTGGCTGGGCAAGCAAAAAGGGGGCAGAGAAAATCTCAAAGGAGAACAATCCGGGTTTAGTAAATATCCCAAGTATACCACTTTCCTGGGGAGATGCACAAAATCTATTAGAGTCTATCAAAGGGGTTGGACAAGCATGTTCAGATGAATGGAAGGGTGCTATACCCGATGTTGAATATTGGACTGGAGATGAATCATCTCCTCGAGTCCATCTAGTCAACGATCAAGATGAATCCGAGGAGCAGTCCATTTGGAATGTAATGGGGAAGATTACAGGAATTGAACAGAAAGAAAAATCAATCATTGTGGGAAACCACCGAGATGCCTGGGTTTTTGGTGCCACAGATCCCGGGTCAGGTACTGCAGTCTTCCTTGAAGTTGTTCATATTTTGGGCGAATTGACGAAACTTGGTTGGAGACCTCTGAGAACCATCGAATTTGCCTCGTGGGATGGCGAAGAATACAATCTTATTGGCTCGACTGAGTTCGTGGAGCAGAATATGGACCGATTACGAGCTGATGCATTCGTGTATATGAATGTTGATGTTGCAGTCGGAGGCACAGAATTCCGAGCAGCAGCGAGCCCTGTCTTCCAAAAGGCACTTCTCCGAGTCCTAGACCGAACTTCCGATCCGATCCAGAATGTTACTCTCCGTGACTTATGGGATCGTCGACAAGGGAAACTTGATGGCTTAGGCGCTGGAAGTGACTATGTTGCATTCCAAGACATGGCCGGTACATCAAGCATAGATTTCGGATTTAGTGGACCACCTTATCCCTATCACTCTGCGTACGATAGTTTCGAATGGATGAAAGACATTGGAGATCCTGGATTCCAATACCACAAAATTCTTGCTCAGGTTTGGGTTCTCCTTATTCTGGAATTCAGTGATCGTATGGTTATGCCATTCGATATGTCGGCTTATTCTGCGGCCCTTACCATGTGGGCTATAGATCTCGAGATTTGGGCTGAGAGTAAAGGTGCGAATCAGGATGGAAATACACCCTGGTCCACTGAACCTCTCAGGGAAGCAGTCCTACAATTTGCTAGCGACTCGAGAGAATTTGAGAGATGGGAATTGGATTGGGATGCAGCTGTTTTAGGGGGAGGGTTTGAAAGTAATTCTATGGCGGCTCATCGAAAAAGTCGTAATACTATGATGGCGAATTTTGAAACACATTTGTTGGATTTGGAGCAAGGCGGTGGTGTAAGTTCGCTCTCTCTTTGCAATGACTAGAAATCTTTCTAACAAGAAATAGATTCCCAACCGCACCCAGTTCAAACATGTCATTTTTGGGCCACAACTTTGGTCCGGCTACGACGAAGCATTTTTCCCTGCCGTACGCGATGCAGTAGAAGCGGGTGATTGGGATCTAGCCAAGCAACAGCTGGATAAAGCAGCGAGGATTATTATGAAGGCCAGCAAGAAATTACTTCATTAGGTTTCTTGACTTCCATGTCTGTGTTTTTAGGTTTAGAGCGATTCATGGCGTTGCACGGACGGCGTTCAGGTTTTGGGGCGGTAGGGGAGGTTTGAGTTGGACAAACCAATATGGACAGACCTTTTCTGACAAAGAATCGAGTGAATTTCTCCTTTGTGAAAATTTATTGCCTCCCGAGTTGTGAGGCTTTGCACTTGATCTATTACGCATCCAGCGACAAAGAATTCTTATTTCAATACCCTCAAATTCAATCTTTTGGTTTATTATCATACCCATGTTATATATGTACTTCAATTTTCAGCAACGATCAGATGTAATTTCACACTCAAAGCCATGTTCTTCCGCCCTTCTCACAACCATACTAAAGCAACCTACCTCTCAACACTTGCCCCCCTCCTCACGTTCTCCCTCTACACATCACTCATCACATTCCTATCCTCGATTTTCCTCCTCCCCTTCTTCGCCCCCTCGCTCACGCTCTCGCTCTCACCCACAACGCCACACCGTTGTTCCCACACCACAAAACCAACCACCCATCTCCTCCCCCTTCTCCCCCTCACAAGCCTCATCTTCCTCCTTCCCATCCCCCTCCTCCAAATCCAACACCTCCTACTCGCCCCCCTCGCCCCCCACACCCCCGTCTCTGGCTTCCGGGCTCTCCTCCTAGACCTAGGAACCACACTAATCGGTCTCATCCTCTGTATCGGGCTCATCCTCCTCTCCATCCTCATCGCTCTCATCTATACCTCTTTTACACCAGGCCGCAAACCCGCGTTTAGTGGTCTTTCCATTGCCTTGGTTGCCGTGGCGGTGCTTGGGACGGCGTTTTTAGCCATCGCGAGTTTTTGGGAAAGCAACGTGGAGGAGCAGCGGAATGAGACTATTGTTGGGGGCGGGGATGGGCTGGTCAAGGTTCGGCGGAAACAGTCGGCGGGTAAGGATATGGCGCGCTGGAAGATAGGGCTTGTGTTCGGGCTTTACTTTCTGGTGTTTGGTAGCGTCGTTGCGTTGCTGGCTATTGCGGTCAAGCAGGCTGTGGGTGGTGTGGGGTGTATTGGTGGGGGTGGAGGTGGGTTGTGGTTGAATGGAAATGCCACCGCGGTTCCGGTTAGTGTTGTGAACGGCTGTTGTGGGGATCAAGGGGGTGGGAAGGAGACGATTACGAGTATGGAGATAGAGAGTACTTTGGTTACGGTTGCGACGCCGGTGCAGGAGAGTTCCACGGAGAGCGTGAGTGTGAGTGTGAGTGTTCAGGGGGGTGTAGCGACGGTAGTGGTAATTCAGAATGTGACTACTACTGTTTTGGTTACAGCTAGGAGGCTGCCGACGCTAGTATGATATGTCAACAACAATTTGGAATACTTATTATCCTATTTAACCTGTCCTTGATATTGTCTGGTGATACTTTTGGTATGCCCATCTCTGAGCCAGTTGTCCTATTGATACTTCTCTTAACCTGTCTTCATTAATTCCTCCGCGTGAAAAGAGAGGTTATCATATGATACGAACGAATGTATTAGTCCTTAATCGGAACCATCACTTTTGCAATCATGTCCAGCGCTCAATTCGTCATATCAATCATAAATAGACCCTCAATACCATCTTCATACCCCCCCCCTTTCATACCTCAATTCCCCTCCTCCCCCACAGCCACCAACCGCCCCACAACCAAATACTTCTCCTCAAACCTCTCCTCCCACCCCCTCAGCGCCTCCATCTCATCAGCTCCAAGGCCCTCCAGCGTATCCAACGGGCCCTGCAGATCCTTCGTCAACATCTCTTCATCAAAACTCCCACATGCCAGCCCACGACTAGCATCCCTGCCTGCGAAATTCTCGTACGGGCCTCCGGGGCCGTAGAAATTCCTGCCGCTAGAGACATCGAAGACACGCCCGCGGACGGCGAGATAGACGGGTGTGTTGTTGAGCCCATTAAAGGGTTGGAGGGTCGGGGGTGTAAAGGTCTTGAATACGGTGGCTGGGGAAGAGGGGGCGAGTTTCACGGCCGGTTTGGGCCGGAATTGTGTGTACAGGATGAAGATGAAGAGAGAGGCGAGGATGAGGTTGAGGGGTGTTAGGAGGGGAGTGCTGGCCTGCGGTTAATGCGGGCTTGACAGATGGCCATACGGGAGCTTACACTTCAGCTGTCGTCGGGGGTTTGGATGCTTCTGGACTTTGTTAGGGGTGTTTTAGGCGAAGAGATGATGGCTTACCTGATGCCATCTTGTTCTCGACGTAGTCCATTGGATTCGGTCTTTGAAATCGAGGGAATTGAGGTGCAACTGCGGGATATGGTGGGTTATTGTCGGAGTTCGAATCCTTGTTGTTGGAAAAGTGGTGATATGGGATGTATATAAGTAGACTGAACCCTATATTGATTCAATTTTGATGGCTCATCGTGGGCGAATGTGTCGAAGTCAGATTCGAGATCCTTCGAAATAAAGTATCTCAGCGGGTAATTGTCGGAACACGAGTATTCACCTGATTTAAACATTGGTCATGTGATATGTTTTCTTTTAGATACACCTACCAAGATACTTGACAACCTTGCATCCCAAACAGATATTATCCTTCTCATAAAGTCTGATTATGACATTTTTTTTCAACTTGCATAACCTACCACCTTTTGGCTCTTCTTTTCACTCTGCTTTTCTGCTTTTTCTCTCATCTTCTCCGCCGCCCGCTCCAGTTGTATCGCCCACGCAACTTCCCCCACCTTCCTCCGATTCTTCTCGATAAAATCTCTCACAGCATCTACATTGTAGAACCCCTGTTCATCTATCAAAGCTTCCTTTGGAGAAGTGCCTTCCCAAATTTCTCCTTCCATGATGATCGTCTTTAGCATCTTGATAGTCGCTGATCTGAGTTGGTAATTTTCGTCCTCAAGAGGTACAGCTTGTTTAATAACATCCCTCCAAATCTCATCCTTATGCTTAACCAACTTCCATTCTCTCAATCTCTCATCGTATTCTTGCTTAATCCCGAACTTCTCAAAAGCCTCATCTCGAATCTGCTCTCTCGTGACTTTCGCTTCGTCATGTGTGCCTGCTTCCCTAAGCTTTGGTATAAAGTCGTCAATCCAGTCTTTGAATATCGGTCGTTTCGACATACGTTGTCGATCATTATGTTTCAGCTTCTTCTTCCCTCTCTCACCCCCCTCTTGACCTTCAATATCCCCCTCCTGGACAGCCACCACATCACCCTCTGCCTCATCCTGCGCTATTTCCCTCACCCAGAACATCCTACATCCGGCCGCATACTGAAACATCTCCTCCTGGCTCCTAAACTGCTTCCACCACTTTTCTTCCTCTAATCCCAGGAAATTGAGAACTTTCGATGCTTCGGCCGTGAGGAAAACCATACTCTTCTTCCGATCATTCAACTCAATCTCTGGAATTCGGATGTATAATC
Source organism: Chlorociboria aeruginascens (assembly GCA_002276475.2). NCBI lineage: Eukaryota > Fungi > Ascomycota > Leotiomycetes > Helotiales > Chlorociboriaceae > Chlorociboria > Chlorociboria aeruginascens. The sequence goes on from NCSK02000097.1 coordinate 29,451, forward strand.
CTCGATCATTTGGCGTGAGACCAAATCTCCTAATCATTGTACCTAGAATGTTCCAAAGATCGCCGTGAGCAGAATGGAAGATTTCCCAGTTGAATACTGCCTCTGAAGCACAAACATGAATATCAACTTGAACAAATTTATCCTCGTTTTCCTCATCTTTCTGAGCTTCGGTACTATACGATGGAGGCCAAGGAATCGCGAGGTTTATAGTCGGACTTCCCTTTTCTTTAATCCATTCTTTTGCACCCAGTGCTTTTGCGAGAGTTGCTGCGACTTCATTGGTAGGTGTAGATGCATAATCTAGTGACTTATCTAGCGGGGCTGCAACGAGAACATCAACGTCACCGTAGGTTTGTTTTCCAGGTGCTTCGATGGCGCTGGCCACTTGGCAGTAATGCTGGTGTAAGATTGCAAGTGTTGAAGCTAGAATAAGGTTGTAGATCTTGAGTGGCATGCGAGGGGTATTAAGGGGTGGTGAGCGCGATGAGAAAGCTTTTCCTCCCATGCCGAATTGCAGATGAAGCGATACTAAAAGCGTATTGCAAGAATAGAGCAAATTGCAGAGCCTACATTTATTATCCAAGGAGTGTTGTAAATATTGGAGAAAAGAGAGATCTTAAAATTCATACCTGGCAAGCATCGAGCCATGCTTACCTAATGTCCAACTTTCTGCAAATGGTAGTTCAATTTCTTATCCAAAGCAAACACCTTAGTTCGCGTTTCTCAAATGTGAATGAACAACTATGCCCTTCTAGACGTGAGAAATTCTAGCGGAACATGTCAAACTTTCTCATCGTATTGAAGGGAATAATGGTGCAAGCTACAAATTGACTAGAGACCAAATTGATGGGACCGAATAGATTAGGCAGCAGTAGGTTCCATATCATTAAAAATTAACAAACACACATTCGAATCCAATTTCGGCACCATATTCCAAAGATTGATGCCCAGGTCGGTCAGTTCCGAGCTTCCATATACCTCGTCTCCAATCCTTGCATGTATGCAATACCAAGGTCTCCCAACTTCTCGAAAGTAATTTCATCAAACATTTTCGCCGCATTCCAGACCTCTAACTTTTGATTCTCGAAATCAATGAAATAAGCCCATTCACAAAACAGTCCATCTTTGAGAAATTCAACTTTGGGTTTCTTCTGTTAGCACTATCTGCAGAATAGAAAAGTAGCAATATGGAAAAGAGCAGCTTACTTTCCTCACATAAATGTCCCACCAGGCCTGCCTTGATTGCGGGGAGTAGTTTTTCCCCCTGGATGTTCCGAAGCAGGCAATACCAATCATCTAATCTCTGGCGTGAAACTTGCAAGTCGCTGAAACCTGCTTTCTCGTATCTTTCCTGCAATTCTACAGGTGGAGTAGATTTCCTATCAACCCACTATCATTCTGTTAATCGGGGTTCAGTAGGAGGAGAAACAGGGGAGCATGACGTACAGTGATTGCACTAATAAGCCTATCCATCTCCGAATATTCTTCTGGCTTTAAAGCAAGCAAGAAAGCAACAATGTCTTGACCTAGCCCTGTGGGGTAGGAATCGTACATGTTGAACGCAGCGTGACGAGCACCACGGGTGATGAGCCCTATAAGGCCATTGGTCCCCATTTTGGAGCGAGACTTCGAGTTGAGATTGATGGACGTGTATGGAATGAAAATAATCGAAAGATTGGGAGTGAGTGTTAAGGATCCAAGGTGCTGATCCAAGGAGGGAAGACGAGGTCGACTCTTATATATTTCAAGGGAGCGCTGCGTAGATTCTGCGAAAGCACGTGATGGTAGGCAGTAGACTCCACATCTTCCCCTTCTAGGATAGAGGAACATATGTCTGCATATGCAGATGTAGAACTGTGCAATAGCCTGCTGCCTTGTCACAAATGAGAGAGTTTGACCGACCAGCTTTGACTGCCATATGATGATTGATAATGATTTATCATGGAATTCATTCAGTTTAAGGACCCTTCCATGCAGCAAATAGTGACTCACCAAAAAGGCATCAATACTCCGCCAAGTAACGACCGAGACCGAATTGGACGACATGCCTTCTGAGTTATTTCTGGGTTATACATACCTACCCCCAAAAATGGTACCCTAATCCTCATCCTCATCCTCATCCAACCTTTCCAAGAACTTCATATAAGCATTCCCCAATCCGCCAACAGCTCAAAACTCTAACTTATGGATCTCGAAATGACTGAAGTATGCCAGGGTGCAGAACCTGTCTTTGAGCGAATGAACTAGTAAATCGCGAGGACTTTCATCTTTTTGGACAAGATGCCCTGTCATCTGTCCCGACTGGATCGCAGGTAATATATTCGGTCCTTGGATATTCCTTAAAAAACAACACCAACTTTTCAATGTCGCGCGTTGTCGTATCTGTTGTATAGTGGTTTGGACGGCACGGAGTCCTCATTTACCCACCTTATTCTGTTCATTAGAATCTCTCGGCTATTCTGCCTGAGGAAGGGGTAGATAGGGGGGAAATGATAATATACTTCAATTGCACTAAATCAGACCTTCCATCTTAGTATACTCCTCGTCTTCTTCTAAAGCGAGTGTGAAAAGAGTACAGTTTCTCTTCCCAGCTCCGTCGGGGTTGAGCCGTATTGTATTGGTTGTAAACTGCGGGGCGGGTGCGGCAGGTAATGAACCAGGAGAGATCATGAGTATTGTCCATCGTCAATTGAGACTTTGAAAGGTTGAATATATCTAAAGTGGATAAGTTGGAGCAATGGCTTGTGAGAATGAGAATGAAACAAGTGGATGAGGAAATAGAGGAAGCAAGCACGGGAAATCGCAGGAGACTTACTTGCCATAAGGATATGGAGGGACATACTCGATAAAATCGGGACAAAACCCGCGGCTTCTAAAGTCACCACCTGTTTTATAGGATTCTCGGGCCACGTCTCAAAGATTAAAGAATCAAGATCCCGTAATCTAACGCCTGTGACGGACTCGTCAAGGGAATTTTAAGAAACATCGCAAACCTACTTTAAACGTGCCGTCTTTGCAAGGACAAGTACATGTCGCGTAAATGGAGCCGGACTACCGGGTTACTGAGATCCAACAGCTTTTTGATGTGATATATTATGAATTATCTACGTAACATTCTCCCATATGTATCATGCAATATGCCCGAAAACGCCATCGCTATGCAGTGCTTTCCAGCTCTTGGTGCACGTTCCGATATTCCTCTTCATTGTAGTCGTATTTTTGTATATGAGGCCGTGATGATCCCACTAGTTTAATACCCATCCCAATCTCCTCCATTCCTCTGAGCTTTTCATGTAAATGCAATTTGTCATCCTTCATACAGTCGTAAATCTTGTCAAGAGACCATTCAACATTGCAGTAAACCTCTTGGCTAAACCATCACCAACTTCCTCGGAATTCACGCCACCTGAAGGAGCGTCAATGACTGAACTTGGGGGTAATGTTGGAGCTGGTCCAGTCATCGAAGCCGTCGAGTTCGACCAAGCTGGATATGTTGTATGCCATTTTCCGTCGTCGTAGGATTTTGTAGTTGTGGATATGATTGAAGGTATAGTAGCAGCGACGGAGGATGAGGATATTAAAGTGAGAGGGCTGATTGTAGAAGAGTATGAAGTCAAATTGGAGATTTGTATAGTCGTGAGAGGGCGAAGTGGGGTAGAAGTTGAGGTTGATGCAGTAGTCGAACAGGTATATGGCGTAGATTCTGAGATTGTAGAAGTCGTACTTGAGGTGGAGAGGGTTGAGAATGAGGTTGGCGTTGAGGGAGATGCGCTCTCAGATATTGAGGTAGTGGAAGCCGAGACTGCAATCGTTGATGGTGGAGCCTGGGCAACGGGGATCTCAACCGTCACCGTAGGAGAACTGACATTTATTATCGTATATCCTGTCGCGGTGACTGTGGCGGTAGCCTGAGCTGGGGTGATTGTAATAAGAACGGTATTTGAATCATCGATCGTCTTCGTGATCGGAGAATCCGTGACCGTTTCAATTATTGTCGTCTCGCCAGATTGCCCATCTCCAGTAGTTGCTGAAGACCCTCCATCAACTGGCACAACCGAATATGTTGCTCGTCTCACCAGTGGTTCCCGATTTCGAGGGGCAAAGGGTAGTGCTGAGGTTAGAAGTGAGAGGCAGGATACAGCAAAGAGCATTGTGTTTGTCTGTAGATGCATGATGCAGAAGATACTGGAGGAAAATTACTGATCAAGTATGGACTATGAAAATGTTCTTACTAGGGAAAATAAAAAGCACGACCATAATATACGCAGACACCCGAAAACCCAATTAATTGAGGCTGGTGTTTTTGAAAGGGGCTGGTGTTTTGATGGAATTCGAGAGGCTGGGACGCACTCGCGACATTCCAAGACCCCATTTGAATTTCAGGATAAGGTAGTAAGTATATTAAGGTCGCATCGCATTTCAAGAAGGCCATCGGAATTCCTCGAGTTATTCATGTAAGCCATATCATTTGCAAATGTATTGGTTCTCGTGATGGGTGGGATGGCTGCATCGGTGGATGTAGGGGCTAGAAGCACGGAAGGCTTACATAAGCGTGCCTTATTAGTCACCCCCAAAATTAATGCCGAGACCGCTCACCTCCTTTATCTCTACCGAGTTTTTTCTTACGGTACCTTGAAGCCATCGTTCCTTTCTTCACCGACTTACGCCTCAACTCGGTTTTTTGTCCATAAATCTCAGGTGAATCAAGGATGAGACTTTGATGGGTGGGAAATGAAGCAATGTCTTCCACTTCGGAACTCTAAACACCGAACCCCAATGTTGAGGTGGGCGAAAGGAAGAGTCTTGAATAAGATAGATGTGGAATGGGTCCTCTATCTGACTCCAGATTTGTGTCCTCTTCTGATGAGACTATGCTGATGTGAGATACAGTGCAATGACCTTCGTTTTTTGCGGCATTTTCGGCGGCGATCAAAGAGAGATTCAAATTATTCTTTTTGGTTGAGATGACTGAGCTGTAATGTGCCTGTACGGCGAAGCGGGGATTCTGAGATTCTCATAGCTAATAAATATTGTTTACACGTTTTTGTGGTACTCTCTGAGTTCAGCTCCGTGCTCGGATCAAGATGTTTTCCTAGATGGGAAGAGTGTTCGTGCTCATACAGTACGCTTAGATCAGATATTCGGTCAGCCTCAATTTGGTCGTATAATTAGATATATCAGCCCGATGCAGGGGGCGATGGCTGTTTTCTAGAGTTAGAGTCGTTGAATTCTCTTTACTCTGGCATATCCTACTTACCTTCTGTATCTCTTGAGCAGTATTCATACAGATACTCGACCGCTCTCTACCCCAAACTGTCCACCCACGAATGTAATCAAACACGTCAATAGAGCGAACAAGCCAAAAAATCCCAGAGAACCATACGCCTACCTAAAAAGGGGTATTACTCCTCTCATCCGTTAGCACTCTTTAAAAAGAAATGGAGTTATCAGCACCCGACCTAACCTCCGGCCTTGAACTTGCCTCCTTCTCATTGAACATATTCTATAAAATATACAAGAAGGGCTCTATCCGTCTTTGCAAAAGTAACTGTCGAAATATTGAGGTTCCAATTTTGTTTCCTCTTTCTTTCCCCGACTGCAACTTGGTACGGGGCCGTGATATGGATTCGGATTCGGAGTCGGAGGCTGGAAGCGACCCAAAGTGTCGGGATTTCGCGGCTGTAGCTTCATCACCCGACGACTCATCAACCTCATCCATGTCCAACATCGAACAACTTGTCGCGGGAGATCTAGAAACTTTCCCTTTCCTATCCCTCCCACTCGAACTCCGCTTGAAGATTTACTCCTATCTCCTCCCCACCTCGACCCACAAGATAATCACCCAAATCCCGCACAATGGCTACTTTTACAATACCTCAACAATCCCAACGCTCTCGGCACAGTCATTTTATCCTTTCGGGAGGAAATCTCCAAAGAGCCTCACGACTTATAAAGTTCTTCCGCAGCATCGGAGTGGAAATACAAATGGGGAAGGCATGAACGTAGAGATTCTCAGAGTGAGCAAGCAAGTGAATGAGGAAGCGGAGGAGGTGCTCTATGCAAATAAATGCACAGTTTGGGACTTTGGCATACACTTGGATGCTGTCCAGGGTTTCTGGGGCGACAGGTCGATCAAGGCACGGAATTGGGTCAAAAATATTAGGGTTGCAAGGGAGGTTTCCTTCGACACTGTTGCAAAGGATGAAGATTGGGAGCATCTCTGCACATATCTTAAAGAGAGCATGGTGGGGTTAAGGAGTGTGGATTTAGTGGTTTGGAGTGCTGGGGGGTCGGTTTCAGAGTTCTCCGCCACAACGTCCATGATCCATCCCACTGGGCAAATTGCCAACGACGAAGCGGATGAATTAGAGAGGAAGGTAGAAGAGGAAAGAAAATGGAGGGCGTTGGAGTGGGTTCAATGTCTACTTGAACATGAAGCTTTAAGGAGAACAAACATCACATATTGGGGTTTCAGAGGTGAAAAGGGGGAGAGTTCATATTTCAATCATTGGATTGCGAAGAAAATGGCTGGAGATGGATTGGTGAGAGGCAGGATGCTTAGGGAGGAGATCGTGAGTGAGGCCAGTGTGGTTCTGGCTAGGGTGCTACACAGTGAGGAATAGTGCGATTATTTGAATTGGATTCTGGGGGGATAGGCTGGATAAATTAAAAGACAGGTGGAAGGGCAGCAATTTCTGGAGTTTTGAGGCAACACGACATGTACAATAACACGTGGAAAGCAAAATGTCGTTGATGTCCCCTTTTCCACGATGAGATTCTTATATTGGCCCATTACTTGATGGCTATCGGGAGATTGGTGGGGATTTTGCTCTGAGCCTCTCTTTTCGAGAAAAAAATTCATTTATCATCAACATGCCACGAAGCTTAGTTCTTTCCACAGCATGTCTTGAACTTCCGCTTACTACCACATCGACACGGATCATTCCTCCCAATCTTTGAGCTGGAAACAGCAGGAGTACTTGAGCTTCCTGTACTACCCCCAGCATTTCCATTGAGCACGGTACCGAGTTCGGGGATAATTCCCAAGACTGCCATCGCAACCGTCCTAGCAGAGATACGATCTCCATCCTTGATGTCCAAATCGCCACCCTTCTCGACAAAGTACTTCAGTGCATCAACAGTCTTCTTCTTGCCCGCTGCAGAAAAATCCCTAGCCATTGCAATATCGTTCGCAGCCGTACATCCATATCTATTCCTTAGATTAACTTCCGCGCCGGCCTCCAACATGATATCTGCAAATTCCGGGTCCCAGTATGGTTTCGTCGAAATCGCATACATAAATGTGCTCGTCCCGCTCAAATCTACTGAGTCAACTGGAACTTTTGCCTCAAGAGCGAGGTAACGAGTGATTTCAAGATAGAGACATCGAGATGGAGGGTTGAGAACCGTGAGCTGGAGAAGGAAGTTAAATAGAGGAACTTTCGTGGGGCCGTATGCGATGGCTGCCAGTTCTTTGCGGGCTTTCTCGAGACTGGACGTTTCGTCACCGCTGCCTTGTACTTGTGCTCGACGGGTGAAGTCATTTCGAATTGCAGAGAGGAGTCCTGCTTGCAGGAGTTCAGCGTATGAGTCGAGGTCGGCGGCTGAATAGCTTTCTGACGCACAGAAAGATCGCAGACGTTGGGATTCAGCACCTGATAGGACTTGTATGCCGCTTGGAAGAGCTGGAGCCATGTTGATCAAGAGTGCTGGTTGATGTGTTATATGACGGCTCAAGTTGGGTCATAAAGAAATGAAGTAATTCGTTGGTGTTTTGGTGTTTGCGATTCGAAAATTATTAATTGAGCAACCTGGTGAATTTCAAAGACCGAATTTTGAAATCAACATCAAGGATAGAATTGTTGGTATCCAAAGGTGTTGATAATTATCAATAGTGTGAGAATCAATTGCATGTAATAAATGTGTATTGAGTCTAGGGCTAGAAGAGAGGAGGGAGGAGGACCCCCTTATATACCCAAGGGGTGCCTCCTGGTGAATCCTATTGATCCACAGCTAGCCCATATGAAGCATACATATTCACTAATAGAGCCCAAAGGGGCGATAAGTGAAGCTATTCCCACTTATGCCCCACTATGGGACCTTCCATGGGCGAAGTCGACCCATATGACTCACCTTATTGTACCCACAAGAATAGACGACCGATAATCGTCTGTCCGCTTTTCATACATTTACTTGTCTTTTGTCTATCCGATGAGATTCTACCACTTCTATTTGTACAGGTGTTATCAATTAATCTTGCAATTCGAATTCTGATAGATTATATACTTTTGTGTTTCTAGTTATTTTATCACGTGCTCAGATACAAGATTTAGCATTTCAACAATTCCCCAAGAGAGTCTGTTCATACCATATCCAACCAGCTGTGACTCTAACCCGCGGCAACGGCAGCAACGAGTTGTGGGAGGAGAGCAACCGCATTATAGCAACAATCGCTAGTAAAGTAGAGCCCCTCAATCTGGTCAGCAATGATCGTATGGACCAAGCTGGTCAATGGCGCCGAGATAGGCGTATCATGTGTAATGATGGCGCTATTCGCTCTGTACGAAGCCGGGATGGTATTGATAGTGGTCTGGTCTGCATAATCAGAATAGTAGTCCTCGAATTCGACGATAGTGTCTGCCCAATCGAAGTACCTAGTCAAAATCAGTACAGATCCATATCCGGAAAGCTACTGTTCCTATTCCCTTCTGTCTGCTTAGATAAGATGGAGCCTTCTAGACTTACTCCGTGGGTGTGGCACTCGTCCCAGGGTTGAATATCACATAGGTGACGCTGGATGGAACTTGCGCATAGGCATAATTCGACACATCTTCCATGTACTGCAATGCAGCAGCCGTGGTCGAGATCGTCGCTTCGTCAAAGAAGATCCCATCGACGGCAATATCTGCCTCGATATATGAAGCCTATACCTGAGATTAGCTCATGCCATGCAGGACTTTGTTATCCTTCATGCGTACCCAGCCGGCGTATATATCGATATCTGCAGTCACCGACGAGTACGCGCGATTCGTGTAGTTCGTCCGGACATAGCCCAATGTCACAACATTAGGATAGGCATTGAGCTGTGCGATGGCAGCTTTGTAGGTGTCATCTGGAAGGCTTGTTGCTCCTGGTCCGGAATCCGGATTTATTATGATTTGCCATTGTACAGATGGGTATTGCGAAATGGCATTATTAACCGTCGGCCCTGGAGATGGGATTTCGAATCAGCAAGTGTAATTTTTTTGCCTCCCAACATATGATTTTAGAATTCATTATTTGTACATGTGTCGCTATTCATAATATTCCAAAGTTGAAAAGGGGGTGTTGTTCTGGGAACCTACATGAAATAGAGTCAGGGTAGATATACAATGGTAGGAGTATGAAAGTGGCCGTAGTGGAGCATGCAAGGGAAACTGCAGTAAGCAAAGACTTCAACATGACGTACAAGTCTGAGAAGACTAATGAAAGCCAACAGAGATAGTTACACAGAAGTGGGAAAAGACAATATATCGCAAGGCGCAGGCAGGCCTTCCAGACAGTATCTCTTCATTTCTCCAACCACCGGCACAGCAAAAATAAAAATAGCGTACTGTAGCATTACGGTAAGATTAGCCGAATCCTAAAATCGACGTCTTACGTACCTCTTCCTTTTGTATTGAAGGAGCTCAATGAGAGATTAGAAATATGCGGAGAAATATATCTGAAACTTCCGCGGCTGGTCTAGATTGGCCGGATGTTCCACAGGTTCCTTCGTGCAAGCGTATCTGTGTAAACCTCTGAAACTTAATGTTTGGGGACTTTCGACTGGTAATGTAAGTTCCGATCTATTGTTCCTGTAATGACTGAACTTGTGCGTTCCTGGAAAAGGCCAATGGCGTGAAGTTCTATACGTCCTGAGCTCGAACCAGTGTGGGGGCTATGATATCGATTTTTTTTTTCGTTGTAGCTAGACTCTCCACTTCTAGAGTAATAAATTCAGATAATTCATTCAGAGCTGTTCTGCGATCACGCACAATAGTTTTTGTTGTTGCGCCTCGTTTCTGTGGAAAGAGCAATGAATTGTTTTCGGAATTCAGAGACCGTTCTATTTTGTAGGTAGTAAGCAGAGAGAATTTCAGACACTGTAAATGGACTAAACAATGGGAATATCCTGAAGTCAAAAGTACTCATCTTCTAGATCAGACTTGATTACTCGGGGAATTCCAGTAATTTGAATTATAGACGGACGCCAGAACTATGGAACTCCGGTATATACAGCAGGTGTGTTCCACATCGAGAACTGTAAGTAGCACCGTAGCTTAAACTAGACTTGTAATTTGTTAGAATTCGTTAGTATAACTTTTCTTCCGATTCCATGAATACTATAAAATGGAAGCTTTTCTGGGAGGAGATCTTAGAAGATGAGTAATTTTTGAAGCACTAATTACAGGCATCTCGAAGTTGGTTGTGGTGCAAATAATAGGTAAAATCCACAGGAGTAGGAAAACTCTCATTGAAGTATAAGTTGTCAACAAATTCTAGGCTGACGTTTGAGTTTCAGGGGCCCATGACCTTGTAGCTTAACAGAATGGGACTGGGTTCTTGAGTTGTTGAAAAGATGTATTACTAAAATGCAGTAGTGCTAAATTGTCTTTCGAATGAATAAGAGCATCCGAGAGAATAAATCCACCCCACACAAGAACGACTTTTCCTAGCTACTATAGTTCTGGTTCTCCAAGCCTCACGTTATCTTCTTTTGAGACATACAGATTCACAAGATCAGCCCGATCCTGTCGAAGGCCCTCTTGAAGACGAGAGCCAGATCGGTCCACATCCCAACCCTTGCCAATAATATCTTTTGTTCGCACACAAAAAGCGACCTGGTCCAGCAAATCCTGCACGTTCCTTGTATGAGCATGATTTTCTGTTTTTCCACATCCACAATACGTCACAAGCGTAATTTGTTTGAGGCTTCCGAAACGAAGGACATGCTCTCCTAAAGCCAACACATTACCAGGATAAGATGCGCTTGTATGTAAGTTCAAATTTCGAATTACGTTGAAAAGTTCTCAGGCGTCTTCTTTAACGCTTTCGGCGGTGCCAATATCCGTGAGCATTGCCGCAAGATTAAGTGCTGCAAAGTGCAAGTAGTCCCGAACTGGATCGATCGAATTGTATTGTGGCCTTGTCCATCAGATGTACAGTACATTTCATAATTCTGAGGACTGACGGTCGCAAGTCTCTGAGGGCTTTGAGGTATGCGACAAGATACTGACTAGCTAGCTCTCGTGCAAAGTATTTGGATAGAGAGATCCCTGAAAGATCAGTGTCCAAATAGATATCTTGTGGTCTCGGAAGACCGTACTCTCAAATCTGGTCCTAGAGGTCAAGTGGCAGATCTTGGAAAATTGTGAATGTGGCACGAGGGTCGCCATTGAATGTTAACGCCACAGGGAGCAAAGAAGTTGAAGTCGATAAGTCTGAAAAATGAACAGGTTTGGTGGAGTTTTTTTTGGCTTGTAAATGTTGGTGCGAACCATCTTTGTTAAACCTTAGATTTAGCACGTTTTATCCCATTTTTGACCACAAGTCAGATATCCCTATTGCCCTACTTTTATATATATAAGCCCAGAGTCCACCTTAGATTAGAGGTCAATCGAGTCATTCCAAAAGTCTAACACCTCAAAGTTGCCAAATGGATAATTTGTCGTGATAGCTTCGATATTTCCTTTTTAGGCGATCAATAGCTGAGTTGAGTGAAAGATGATAAAAAGGGCTTATAACAGTCAATGGAAGTATTCCAGGCTCATAACTGTCAGACTTTTAGGATAGATTCGATTGACCTCTAATCTAAGGTGGACTATGGGCTTATATATATATAAAAGTGGGACAACAGGGGTATCTGATTCATGGTCTAAAGTGGGGATGAAACGTGCAAGACAAGGGCTGACAATCTTCTACGCAAGCCCAACGAAAAGGCTCGCAAGGTGAGACCCTAGCTGGACTTGGAGCGGCAATAAATAATATTGATTCTTTTAATTAATATCATGAAAGAGCAAGACCGGAAAAGGAAATATTCGAAGGATATTTACGATGAGTGAATGGGCAGTGCAACGTTTGGGAACAGCTCTAACGTCAAGCAAGAGGCTAGAGCAACATGACTGGAAATTTGGTCCAATTACTACACTTAGGGGAAGGGATAAGGGAACAAACACCAGATGTCGTTAATGCGTTCTCGTGATTCAACTTCGAATACAGACCGATGGCATCGCACTGCTCATCTCAGAGGCAGACATGCACATTGTTGCTTCATCTTACCAGTAGGTTTTTGCGCTCTTCCAATGTACTTTGTGTCAGAGGACTCAATTCTTTCGGAACTGTAGTGGTTGAGATCCATTGCCAACGAATAAGTTTGATTCAACCTCAAATATGACTCTTCTGGAGGCATTTCTCTTTGATTCTCCTCAGTGTCTTAACCGTCTTCAATAAGCTAGCTGCTGAAAACATGAAAATATGGAGCTCCAGACCTACAAGGCTTTGGTCTTAAGCTCTCAGATCCTACTTTAGATATGTCCGTGTGAAAGTTAAAGCCAATAGGATGGTTAGATATCCATTGATCGCCTGGGAACATGCAGAGGTTCGCGGGACACACTTTTGAAAGCTTTGAATGGTCGTCTATAGCTCAGTGAACACGGCCATAAGCTATATTTCAGCGCAGAGCGTGATAAGTTCTATTTCGTATATGCCAATTACCTTCAATTACAACTCAAAAATTTCGGAACATTCGCAAGTCATCTAAAACGCACTTTCTCGCATGTGGGGCATTTAGAGATGGCTTTCAGAGCTTTTTCTACGAAGGAGGAGTACTTTCGGGCACTTGTAGGCACTGCTTTTTTTATTGGTAAACAAGAGTCTGACTTGTCCACAGGCTTCGTGATTTATCAATCTCTAACCTAAACCCGCTTTGCGAAAATCCACCTCAAAAGTAAAACAATTGTCCTATACCCTCCCAGGCATGGTCTCTGCAGTATCTCCATCACCCAAGCTCGAACCACGCCAACTTTTTAATCTTCTCGTTTTAGCCCCCCCTTCCATTTCTATCCATTTCCTAACCTCCATAATTTGTACTTCCCTGTTAAATGATACCTTCGTATTCCGCTCGGTATCCAATTTGTCCTCCCCTTGGTCGTAAAAATATTTCCCGTACATTTTATCGTCATGTTCCATCTCGTAATCGTCGCCACTTGATACCTGGAAAGAATTGGGTTAGTAATTGCTTAATGTAGAATATTTTAGAGTATGCTCCTGCTATCAGATATAGTTTAGATGCCCGGAATTGCTTTGAGAGAAGGGTAGAGAAGGATAGAACAGGGAGAGGGGTTCCTACATTATCATCCTCGTTCTTCTGTCTATATTCATTCAAAAATTTGTTCTCTATGTCAAAGTTATTGTTCTTCCACTTTCCAGCTGACCCTGGAAGCTTCCTATACAGATATATAGCTGCGGAGAGAGCCTTAAATGGGAGCAAATCGTGCTTCGATCCATTCCCTGGTGCCTCTGTAGTGTGCCAGAAATCTGCCGCTGCCCGCATAAAGTTTTCAATGCCGGCGGGAAATGGATCGTAATCGAGGCCATATTTCCGAATTAATTTTTCGAGGGCCTTGTTAAGCAAGGCATTAAACGCGGCTTTTATCCTTTCCATATCGGTTATGTCAGGAAGCGTATCAATCCAGAGATCCTGTTGCTTCGTAGGAGCTCGAGACCGTTCGTCTTTCCGATGGCGGAGGATACTCTTCGGTACCTCGGTGGTGATGGGCGTGTGGACGATGTACCAGCAGAGAGAACTGGAAGCACCTCAGAGTTAGCATTGTTAAAAGTTCTGCGACACATTCGGAAGGGGAAGATATGCTCTGAGAATACTCACCTAGATTTAGTTGGCCTATATTTAGTGACTTTGTGGCTTTGAAGGCGATTTGAGGTCCTATCGCTGATGTAGCAGCATCGAGGGGATAGAGATGAAGCAGTTTTGTAGTTGGAAGCCAACGATGACAGGCATTCTCCCTCGCGCTGTAAGCTTTTGATTCTTACAATTTTGGCCGTTGGAATGACGCGTTTCCGGCGGAAGGTTGCCAATATTACATGTGGCTGTGGCTGTCGTTGTAGTGATGGGACATTCGAGGTTCCTTTCCCTTCAGTCGAGGGAATTTGATCGGCCATTATTTGAATACCGATTACTTAGACGATGCAGGTTGGTATGGAATATTTGGTTCAAAATGTGTTGATAAGTTTCACCTGAATAGCGTTATCGTGACTCCAGTCCAGATGTAAATAATAACAGACGTCATATATATATATATATATATATATACCTGGTGGGAAGGACGGACACAACTTGAAAATGAGTGGAGGCGACGGCCTGTCAGACTACCAAAGGATTCTGAGATATGAGATCCAAACTCACAAAGACCTATGTGAGGGGCGTTGTGGTATGGCAACCGAGGGATGTGGTTTACCTGGACAACGGAAGCATCCAAAATTTATGGAGGAAAAAAAGAGAAAGGAAAAATATCTATGACGTAAAAAGTTGGCGGCAATTTAAATCATAGTACCATAAATGGCAACGCCGTTGTTCGAGACAGGATGGGCTATCTTAGTTCATCGCTGGTAGTTTCTTTCGCCTATACCTTAAGCACATCATCCAGTTCTCTTCCTGGTCGGACTTTTTCCTCTTCGTTGTATACTCCTTTACCCTTCCTCACTGGAACTCACCATTGAAGTACATACTGACTATAAACCGAGCAATAATGGCTTGCCGATATTTCATGCAGCAACAGTCAGATATTTTTTCTATCCGATGCTTCCTAAGATTAGGTATACAGATCTCGAGTAATCTCGTCCATGATATCCAGCGGATCTAGGTAGCCTACATCATCCAAGTTTATGGGTCACCTATCACTCACGGTTTCCACATGCCGAGTATCATGACCCTTCACGCCACCGCCGAGACCACTTGTGGGTAGTGCGTAGAGCCTGGAAGGCTTCTAGAGAGTATGAGATAGGGATCTAATTTATCAAAGAGATGCATAGCTATATACGGTAGTAGAATCGGAAGAGTAAGATATACGCAATTCCCAAAAATTCAATTCTAGATCAAGGGGTTCATCCTAGCAGCCATATAAATAGATCAACTGGGAAATTGATAGTACTGCATGACAGGTCTGACATTATAATAATGAAGACAAGACCAGAAGAACCATTGAATATCTTGGAAGGTTAAGTGGCCTCATTCCACTTGGAACTCATGCAGATTTGAAGACTCAAATCAGAGCCAGGAGCTATTAACATCGATCCCTAGGATAATATCTTAAGCCAATAGATTTAGAAGACTTTCGATAGTTTAAATGTAACAAGGGCAGTCTGACAAATCCACTAATGGACAACGTGCAAGTCTGAACTAGCAAACCTAACACCAATCCGAGATACGACGACAACTAGAAGTCCAGATACTATATATATCTTCCAGAAGATGACTCCCTTCCCTCGGATGTTGATGCCTAATGAAGATATAGGTTGATGAATACGAGGACCTCTCGCAAAGCCTCAGCGGCTAGGCTTATTCTATGCCGCTAGAGTATAACAATAACGCGGGCCGCCCAGGTCTTTTGCTATGCTTGACTAACATTCTCCTCGCATTTATTCTAATCTAGTCCTTCAGATTCAAGAAGAAGAAGCGTTGCGGCGACATCGAGCACGAGCTGACAGGATTCTTGTAGTCTTTAACAGATCCAAAGAACCATAGATAGCATCGCGGCGACATCTCGAAAATTATCGATAAGATGGGATCCAGCAAGACTGTTCCTCACCAGCCAGGAATCTATAGAGATGAACCCGACCGTGATGATGCTGCATCAACCTCTTCCGCCGTTCTACTCGACGAGATCGATTATCCCGATGAAGGCCTCCCTTCCTATGAAGATACGGCCTCCCTCCTCCCCGCCATCGCTAGCATTCCAAGCCCAAATCCAAACCCAGCATCAAATGGCAGTTGGTATGAGTGAGTTCCCCGAGTACTCCAGTATAATAAATTCCAATGCTAACACCGCCGCGGGCCACCACCGCAACCTCCCTTCTCGAGCCAATCCTTAGGAGCCACCGAAATCCGATCCACCTTCCCCAATTACTCCACCGAAGCCAATACCCTCTACCACGCAATCATCGAACAAGCCCAATGCCCTCCAAGCTACTATGTTGAGCTCTCAGGACATCACCAAGAGACTGTTCGCCAAGGCAACAAGAACAGCAAAAACACAGTAACGGACTTCTTTATTCGCCTCAATATGACGCATCTGCTTGCCAAAGGACCTCGAACTGGTGGTCGTCTCGCTATCCTCCCTGGAAACAAGATTGGATATCGTGGAGGCATAATCAAGCGTCTCACACCTACCGTCAGCTCTCTCGCCGACGATGATTTGGAATCGCAACCCGACGAGCTCAAGGCGTGGTGCGATCGATATGTTTATGACCCATCATCCGTGAAATCCTTTACTCTCACTCGTGAAGTTGCCAATCACGACCAGAAGAAGGTCGAACAACTCCTTCGGTCCCTTGTAGCGTCCACGAATTACCGTGGCCGCACAAGTGTCAAATTCAGTGTAGCACACAGAAAATTCATCGTCTATTCTCCTTCTAAAGTCAATGAATGGCGAATCACGGTCTGGATCCGTTGGGTATTTTACCTCACTCTCCTCTGGATCTTCGCTTGGCCTGCTCTCTTCTTCATGACGGCACGATATGAAGTTGTGAAGGTTGTGTATCCTTATGCGGATAGAGCACCTCAAGACCCAGGAGAGCGAATGTTTACGGTTATGAGCGAACAGGCTTTCATTGGTACTTGGTCTGCGGCTATTAAGAGGGGTGTTTTGGGTAGATTTAAGAGTAATGATAATACTTGTATGGATGATGAGTACAGATTGGAAACTGCGAGGGCTGAGGCTAGAGGAGAGGCTTCGTCGAGAAGGCCGATTCCAACTACCGGCAACTCGTTTGCGGATGGAGCATTGAACGTCTTAGGAAGAGGATTGGATCTGGCAGCTGATTTTAGAGATGCCAGAGGTTGGGGAGGTGATTGTTAGAAGTGGATGGGAGTGGTCAGTGTGCCATAGAATTAATGATGGTATTTTTTTTCCTTGGCCAGACGAGTTCTTGATATCCAGATTTCTGGAGTGTACTTTTAGATCAATAAGCCCATTATATGTATTACCTATCAGCACATTTATAGTGAATCATCTCCCGCCATAGTTAAGACAACGGGCGCAGAGGAATGATAATTTAGCCATACAGCACTTCTTTGAGAGATATCACCACTTGAAAGTCGGATGAGTCCCAGACTCTGGCTCGCGCAACTCACAACCAGCGCAGGATTCAAGAGGCTGTGATTGGAGAAGCGGCGACGTCATGATTTTGCGGCCACCAATGCAACTCTCAAGTAGCTCGACCAGAAATCACGGTTAAGACTGAGATAGATTTCAAGCTGGGAAAGTAGTAGCAAAATCGAGTTCAGTAAGACACGAGCACCAGAATACCAATATTCTTAGAGTGTGGACTAATTCGGATCTTCTACTTCGCTAGGTGCTCTGTATTTCAACTACATGACTTCTGGACTAGGGTTAATTATACAGAGAGAACGACAGAGAATGCATTTCGATGATTGATCAGGGATCGACTCCTATAAACAGAAGCGAAAATATGCCAAATGATATGAATTTCCAACCAATGGAAATATTTGGCAAACCTTGAAATGTATGTACAGTATAAGGACAAGTTTGTAATGGGGCTATAATTAGAATTCTTGTCATTTTCAATTGGCATCGAATTTGTAAAATTTCTAACTACCCAGTCCTGATACTTCCCAACTGCTCTTCCCTCAATCATAGCTTACAGGCCGTAATATAGTAATGCGGCTCTAAATCACATTTGGCTTCTGGTGGTGGTTGAAAGGGCACCATTTCCGTCTTGATCACCTCAAAACCCACTTTCTGCAACATCACTCTCCAACCTTCCTTACTATACAACAAGTTCTCTAATGGAGTTCCCATAAAAGTTTGCTTGATGCCCCATGCACACAGTCCATCTTCATCAGACATTTGGGGCTCGGTGTGAAAGTCATCTGCCACCATAGTGCCGATAAACAGATAGCCATTGGGAGCAATCCACTGAGACCATTTCTCCGCCAACGTGCTCATCTCTTCGCGCGAGAAAGAAAACAGAGAGAATACGGCGAACGCGGCATCGAACTGAGTCTTGGGGCGAAATTCAAGCATGTTGGTGAGCTCGAACGTAGCACCTGGGACTTGCTTCCGGCTCAACTCTATCATCACTGGGGAGATATCGATGCCATGGACTGTCCGCCCTGAGGCGACGACCATGCTTGAGATCGGCTTCCCAGTCCCACATCCAATATCGAGGACCGACGCACCTTGTGGAAGTAATTCCAGACTCGATATCACGAAAGCAAGGAGTCCTGCGTCATGAGCGAAAGCCTTTTCATACGTGATGCCCAGGTTGTCGAAGAAATCGGCTGCCGAATCCATCTCTTTTCGCAACAAGAGTTAAAATAGAGAGTAAGGTTTGGGTGCGTTTTATTTAGACACTGCAATGAAGATGCGAGCGATTCTATGTGAGGGGTAAGTTTGTAATACCCGATAGTACCCTGTTGTTCTAACCATGCACAATTTATAAGTATAGAATGTGCATTAATCTGAAGTGAGCTACTTATATCTTCCGTCTTTTTGTTATGCTACTTGCTTAATAGCTCTTTCCCAGCTCT
This sequence comes from Chlorociboria aeruginascens, assembly GCA_002276475.2. NCBI lineage: Eukaryota > Fungi > Ascomycota > Leotiomycetes > Helotiales > Chlorociboriaceae > Chlorociboria > Chlorociboria aeruginascens. Next base: position 48,259 of record NCSK02000097.1, read on the forward strand.
TCTTGCACCTTAATACCTTTCTTCTCGCTCGGAACTTCAATCTGGTCCCCTTCTCTCGCAGGGCCGGCCCTGAACAAAGGGCTGTCCATCATTGTCACCCAGTTGTGTACAGCGTTGGTATTGTCATTACTTGCAAGCACAGCCTCATTACCGCGCGGAACCAGCTCGGCCTCATATCTCTTGACAGCAGCAGCAAGTTCGAAAGGCGTGGGCTCTTTCATATTACGGAGATGTTGGAGTAGGTCAGCGGCATCTGTAATTGCATTATTCAGGCCTTGGCCGCGATCTGAGGAAGAATTAATAGGCGATCATTGGGTAACAGTATTGTTATTCTTACGGAAAGTCATAGGATGTGCTGCATCTCCAGCCAACGTAATCTGGCCCCTGCCATTCCAAGATTTCGTTGGCCAGTATCCAAGCCTGTTATGCCATATCGTGGATTTGGGGTCCATGCTAGCAAAGGCCTCATCGAATGGCGGACCAAAATCTCGACCCTTTTTATACCAGGTCTCGAGTTTCATTTCTTCTTTGTCTTTACCCCCAAGTCCTGAGTCCTCATCGGAGCGCCAAGTCTGCAACATCATCCAGGTCCAGTCTTCTGGATTCTCTGATGAGCAATCGTGGACTACGAGTTAAATAAAATTAGAATCTATTATCAATCAAAAATTGATGATTGAGACGTTATTCTTACTACTCATCCAAGTAAAGACACCGTTCGGGTGAAAGGTGATAATATATCTCGGGTGTAGCGCTCTTAGTTTCAAAGACGCTTCACGACTGATTTTGCAGATGGTAGCACTTGCAACGACAGGAGATGGAATCGAGGCCGCTTCTTCGACTCCGAAGAGGTATTCTCGAACCACAGAGTGGGCTCCATCAGCGCCAATAAGGAGGTTTCCTGTCGCTTTGGTACCATCGGTGAAAGTGATGGTAACGGATTCCTCACTCCTTTCAATAGACTCAAGCCTCTTTCCAAACTACACAGTGCAGTGTCAGTAGAGACGACAGATCCAGTTGGAAGTGCTGCAGACCTGGATGTCAATATCAGTTGACAGCATCTTCAACCATTTCCTTCTATGGATACGAAGACTCCATGGCGCTGGAAGCTCCTTCATCAATTCGCCTGTTTGGCCATTATAAACGGGAAGAATACTGCTGCTCGAAGGCTTGTAGCTCGGGTCGGTCTGAACTGTCAGCAATTTAGCCCTCTTCTCATCCGAGAGACACTCATCAAGCCGAGACTGGGCCCAGTAGATGCCGAAGTTCCAATCTCGGGGTCGTGCAAATGGAGTTGCATCCTGCTCAAAGACAGTACTAGCAATATTGACCTATTTCGATCAGCAAGGTATTCGTCTAGGACGATGAGCGTCCGGAATTCAAACACACTTTCTGGAGGATTTGGGCAATAAGCAACCCCGCGGAACCTATAGCAAATCCATGAGAAGCGCCACCCCGTAGAAAAGGATCTGTAACATGAATACTTACCACCGCCCACAATCAACACACGGAGGTTATTTGGCCGTGACTCCATTATAAAATGGTCGTGCGAGTAGGATAGAAGATTAGGAATGGAGAACTACTGAAGAAGAAGTGAACATGAGGAAAGCCCCCGCAGTCAGCATATGTATAAGAGCAGCGTCGATGAGCAACCGTATCAACGGTGCAAGTTCCCGACGGCTGCAGCCATACCAGTGCCTCGGGTTCACTTGTCCACCCGAATGCGATGGCCTGCAGCTGAGGGGTTGAGGACATCATGCAGAAGGGGCATGGTAGAGAATCTCAGTGGTCGAGATAATGAGTCAATACTGTAATTGGGCGTCTGTGGCATGGTATTTTGGCTGAGATGCCTATTGGGTAATTAGCGGTTGGTGTGGTAGCACAAGCAAATGTATTGGTGTTAATACCTTCTCCTGATTATGATCATTCCTTCGGTATTAGATATTGATAAACTTTTGATCATTGATTCCCAAATGTTTCTTAACTACATAAGCAACAAACTCTGGGAAGCACCCACACTAATCGTAGCAAAAGCCACAATATACGCCGCAATAGCGAAGGCGTTCTGGACATTATGACCATAAATCGCCCACAGAACCCCAACCATTAAACTTCCTGTTCCAAAGAACACCCAAGCAAGTACCCAAATGATCTTCATATTCCAACCTTCCACAAACTGCAGACCCCACCCAAAATTCGTTGCTTGCCCTTTCCTACACTCCAACCTCTCCTTCAATTTCTTAGGGAAGCGATCTAAGCACACCGCGCCCTCATCTGCATGCTCAGGGTGCTGGAAGAGATGCATGAGGTGGTTTGTCCCGATCGGGGGAATGACTTCAGGCGGAGCAGGGAGATAGCGATATTCGACGTGTTCCGGCGGCGGGATAACATCCTTCTGCCGGACATCAACAAGTGAGGATTTGAAGAGTTCGAAATGGACGAATTTTATGCTCTGTAGGCTTCGTAGGGAGAGATAGCTTGTCCAGAAACCACGCATCGACTTGTATTCTCGACGTAAGTTTTTGAAGAGCGCCTGGTCGCTTGTGGGGCCAAGGGCAGAGAGATCAATCTGGAGGAGGCGGGTAGCAAAGCGGCCAGAGTTGTAGCAGAGAAGGAGATAGAGAAGATCTTGAGATTCTGGAGTGGAAGCCTCAGGGGAGGGGTTATTGGTGCTGAGCTGTGGGTCTGGACAGTTCTGGCTTTCGTGAATTGGAAGGCCAGTTTCGACGTTCTTTTCACTTAGCAGCCTTCGGAGAGTTTGGAGCCCGCTAAACAGTGTGCGACTGATAGTATCAAAGGACGAGGTCTTACCCAAGGTGCTACTATCGGATGAATTATCGAGGCTTTGTTTGAGTCGCTCTAAGCCGCCGGGTTTCAGTTCGATGAAGTCGTCATACAAATGATGCCCGCATTTCTATTGATAAATAAGTTCGTTGGTCAGATTTTGATCGGTCAGGCTTACACATTTCCACTCAATTCTCCCCTTTCCGTCAGGAATAGGTGGTTGGCGTCTCCAAATAGATAAATTCATTATTGAAGTCGAGATTTCGAAGATCTTCTGTTTCCAAAGGTTGACTCTGCTTTTAACTAATGTTGTTGATGTTGTCTGACTGGCACTTAAGGATTCTTTATGTGTCTCCATTATTGGCTCCGGATGGACTTCAATCTGGCTTATCTCTTTCACTACGTCCTCGTCCTTAGCCACTATTTCTTTTGTTTGTGAAATTTGGGGCTTGAAGGGATGTATGAATGCCCTAAGATTCGTCCGTAAGATTTCAAAAGCCTGTGAAGTTTTGATGAACACCTCCAGTGGCTGCAAATTATCCACGACCTCTTCAGAAGTATCTGATTCACTGTCCTCCAGAGTATCCACTTCTTCATCCGAGTCATCAATTACAATCTCTTCGATTTCTTTCGCCGCCGAGCTTGGTTCATCAACCCGTGGGCTTTTACTTGATGATTCATCATCTAAAGTATTGCACAACATATGCGCCGAATTTCTAGCTCGAAAGCGAACGAAGTGAACCACCTTTTTCTCATGCTCTGTGAAGGCTTCTTTCTTCAACTCTACCGCAAATCCTTTCAGTAGACGCATGAGATTGCGTTCAAATCGCTGTCGTGAGATGACCGTAATTGCCTCTCGGCATAGAGTGTTGATGATACTATCTTCGAGGAGGAGACGAACCAGTCGGTCAGTTGCTTCTAGAGCAATAGCGACGGAGGACATTGAAGACCCCGTAATCATTGAGAGGGAAGAGAAGATGCTATCTGCAATTGAGGCGACGGATCGACTATCGGACACATCACTGTCGTAGCCGTGGTCCATAACTTGTTCCATTGAAAAGGGGACTGTATATTCAATGGGGTTATCTTCAGATCTTATCTGTTGGTATTCTTGTTCAGCTCGATCAAACATTACGCCCAAGTCAATATTCACATTGCGATCAAAAGGGGCACCAGCTCCTAAATGGTCATCTAGTTCCGCGGGTTCTATAGGAAAACCGTCCCCTTGAAGCTTTTTGTAATTGTCGTTGAACCTGCAGAGTATCAGCAGTTAAACTCGATTAATCCGAGGGAGGATTACCTAGGGTGAAAGTCTTGAGCGTCATGTATCGGTACTCTACCATTTCCATCACAGATTGGGCATTTTAAATTTTGTTTCTTGGGATTCGTGGTACTCCTATTTCTAGGTTCTCCAGCCCGACGAACATCCACGATCCTGTTCAGACCAGTACCGGCGCAGCTTTGACAGTCATCGAATGGTATCACTTTAGTTATAAATGCATTTGAGTTCCAACTTTGTTCTCTGTTATTGAAGGAGAACGGTCGTTGACTTTGGATCTCTTCTCCTTTGGAAGCTTGTTGTTCTCCTAAAGAAATATTACCCTCATCCTTATCCTCTTCCTCTTCCTCTTCATTGCCGTGTTCATTTTCGGTGACTTGACCATTGTGAGCTTTTGTATAGTGGGTTACTAGAGAAACCAAAACATTCTCAATTCCTTCATCTTCTACGAGTTTGAGAATGGTCTCCTTGGCCTTCTCCACATCTGCATGTAAGCCAGTAATCTTAAATTCCCTCTCGCGAAGCCCTGTAATATAGAGGGAAACATTAAATTCTGACTCAATTTTTTTAATCACCTCTTCAGCGCGCCCAATTAATGAGCGGTGCTTAGAGAGAAACGTAATAGAAATGGTACTATAGTCGACATCGCCAAGAAGTGGAACAGCACCTGCATCTAGCAAATGCTGATCAATTTTATCCGAATCTTCATATGCTGCTGCTTGTAATGCAGTTCCATATTTTCCAGTTGAGTCGACTCCTTTATCCAGTACAGTCCGAAGAGAGGCAATACGACTTCTGGTTCCAGGCGCCACATCCGGGCGCCACGCTTCCAGCTGAAAATGTGGATTATCATTATGTGCCGTGTCATAATAACTAGTTTTAAACATGCTCGTTTGGAAACTCGATTTTTGTTCTTGCGAATCAGTCGAGGCATTCCAACTGTACTTGCTGGCCTTCTTCTCCCTCTGTTCCTCCCTCTCAATGATTAATTTTCTCAATCTTTCCTCATTTTCATTCTCTTTTTTCGGGATATTTCGCCTCTCCGCGATTTCCTCGAGCACTTTGTGGAATCCGCGTTCGGTACTATTGCGTGCTTGGTGCACTTTTCGTTTCTGGTGTTGGTCCGTTTTGGGCGTGCTGGGGGGAATCCCGCTTCCGCAGCCTATAGCAGATAAATCTTCTTCAGATATTTTACTAAGAGATCTCGTCTGAGAGGGGTTGATCTGTATTCCATCACCACTCCTTTCCAACGTATAGGATTCCACGCTGTCCTGATCTACAGACGCCTCGTCAATCATTTCTCCATATTCGCTCGCAGACGTGTAATCTGACCCGGGACCGCTGTGACGAACGCTGGAATTTGAATCAAGGACAATGTAACTCGTTTGCCCACTGCTAGTAGATTCAACATCCGCTCGATTGCGGTATATATGAGGGTATATGCGCGAGGAAATGTCTTGGGGGAGTGGCGCGTCCTGCAATATAGATGGCACTCTTATGGTGCCTTTTGATTGCACAAATGCTGAAGAGTATTCATCGTCGGAGTGAGCTACTTTAGAGTTATCATTCTCGCCAGACATAGAAGCTTTGAGGCGATCGGCAATTGATTCATGACCTCTTGGTTGCGTTGGGGAAGTAGGAACTGGGGGTTTCCCGTCTGGATATAGGGATATGTATTGTAAGGGATTCAGAGTGCTATCGACCCAATTCTCCAAAGATCTATCGGTATTCTCGTTTCTACTCGACCCTGCTTCCTTGGTCACATTGCCCACATTGCCCACATCCACACTTGGATTGGCGACCGGGGATCTACGAGCAAGATGATCTCCGAAATGAAGGTCCTGAGGATAGCTCTTGCACCCAGGAACGTCAGGATATGGATTGCCGAAAGAGGTGTCCCTCAGCCGTCGGACAAAATTGAATCTGGCCCGTTTGTCAGGACTAGGTGGGTATCCTTCCGAATGTAATTTTCGATATACAGCTCGAAGGCTTGGATCAATTAGTAGTTACTATAAACGATGAACATAGAGAGATACTTGGGTGTAAAACCTTCAGCCTCATTTTGAATAGCCTTATGTATCATAGGTATCGACAACCCCTCCTCATACAGCTCTATTATTTTAGGTAGATGAGCATCCCAGTCATATCCATCTTTCGGCTCCATTATGCAATCACTTGGAAGATCTCTGAAAACAGTGAAGAAGTCAAGATTCAGACTCGAGGGACGCCATGAATGGAATTATATGAGACCGGCGCGTGTGCAAAGTGAGGCTGAGTTGATAAACCAAGTAAGTTCCATCGTACGAGCGGTAGGCAGAGCTCGGGGCTGTTTTCTGGCTCCACCGCGATTTCATAAATTGCAAATGTATAAAAAAGGCTAGGTGGGTTCGTACGAGGGTTCACAGAATTAACAGGGGGGTGAACGGTAGTTTAAGCGAGCGAATGAGAACTACCCTGTTACTTGACAAGGACAGCAAAAGATGGTGGAGTGCATGAAGGATATTGATGCAAATAATATATTGGGCTCAATCCGAAAGGGAGGAAGGAAAGAAAGAACACCCCAACTCCTCGCCTGTGAAATCACATCAGATCTGGCAAATAACCCTCCATACTCATAAGCTGTCCTATGAAGAAAGGAACTATAATAGGTCTTCTTCGTCCATCAAATCCCATTTCCTCGACGTCAACTGTTTGACTCTCTTGACTGGACTTCGTTGTCCTTCGGCACTGACTCTCAATTTCTCTATTTTCTTCTCCACATCCATCATCCCATCTCGGTTCAACTCCCTCAATGGTCCTATCGATTTCTTACTCGGGCTTCGCCCCTGGACCTCCCTCCTTAACATTTGGATTTCCCTCTTCAGTCTCTCATCATCTAACTCTAAATCCTTGTTTCCGTTAGATCCCTTATTCACATTCTCCTTATCCTCTTCATCAGGAATCTCGATTCCCCGCGTAAGAATTTCTAGCTTCTTATCTAAGTGTTCATCATTCCTGTCGCTTTCCGCCGCCCACGTAGCTTTCCACCTCGTCATCTCACTCTGCATCTGCTTCTCCATTTCTTGATAACATTCCTCTCGAATCTCCTGCTCCATTTCAATTAAGCGGTCTTCCATGCTGAGCAAATGAGCATCATTTTCCATGCGTCTTGTTTGTTCTATTAGGAGTTCGTTGCGGAGTCCATCGATTTCTTCGCTCATGCGGGCGATCTCTAAGGCAGCAATTTCCATAGTTTCGCGTTCGGTATCAGAAGGAGTAGTTCTGCCGCCTCCGATTCGGGAAGAGAAGTAGTCTTTGCTGGTACCAGCGAGGATGGTGGATGTTATGGAGGGGATGCGGGGCACTGTGATTTCCCGTGCAAGGGCAGAATAGCGCAGGATTTGGGAGGTGGCGTTAAAGTCCCCGATGGGATCGGCAGTAACGATCATGGTCGCCCTTTGAGGATTGCGATGGCGGTGGGAGGTGGATGACGAGGATGAAGATGATGAAGGAAAAGAATTTGAGAAGAGAAGCTCCGTAAGCTTGCATTGTCGGAAAGGTACAAGATTTGGCTTGGAGTGTTAATTGGACATTCATGAAGTGTATTTATAAACTTACCTTGGTGTTATTCCCCATATCAGATTGCATTTGTAGGCATTGGCCCAAATACATCAAACTCTCATTAATCTTCCCTGCTTCGGCAAGCGTAGCTCCCTGAGTCTTGGCATCTCTTGCTCTCTCACTTCCAGCCAAATCGACAATCGTAAGAGCACTCCCTCCCCATGGTCCAGGAACCCTAGATCGTCGTCTCTTCTTAACGTCCACACAAAAGAAACCGTGACTCCTAGATGATACACTGTTAGATCCAGTTCCAGCAACTCTTCGTTCGTGTAATCCTGTTTCGAGAACCATCAATGCATCTTTCATACTTCCACAGATAATCTTTCTTAGTCCAGCTACTACCTTCCGGTCAGGTGATTGCTCAGTCGGTTTGAAAAGTAAAGGGCGCCGTCTGTAGTCCTTAGTAGACTTATTAACTGAAGCAGGAGTAAGCAGATCAAATATTCTGTCATTATAAACTTCATACATAGAGATCAAGATGGCGTATTCGGCATGTGGATCTGTATTGACCGTGACGAAGCTGATATCAGGCAGTTGGGGAAGTACAGATGGTCGTTGAAGTGGGTTTCGACGGGGAGTAGCGGCTTGGTAAGAATCGCCCTTTGATGGAGATTTAGCAACATGTTTTCTAGCTCTTGCTACAGTTGAAAGCATGAACGAAGGGATAAAGGAGGGTGTCGGCACTGCTGACTCCTCCAGAATACTATTTTCATTGACGATCCTGATACTTTTAGGACTGCCAGTGCCGAAACTTAGGAGGGAAGGATAAAGCTCATGAGAACTAGGGTGGAATGGAATTGAGGGTTTTCGTACGACCATTGGCGTAGGAGCTCTTGAGCTTGCTCTAGATGCTGTTGAGTCACCATACATTGTGTCCAAGAACATTTGCGCAGAAAGAACCTGTGCTTCAGAAGGGTCCGATGCGGCAACTGTAGCGTAGAGGGAGGTTGTGGTAGCTGTATCGAGTAGGTTGGAAGATACGGAACGGAATAGGACATCGAGGGCAAGTTGTGTGAGACCGCGCTGATTTCGAGATCCAAGAATAGTATGAGTCTGTGGGAATTAGTAGAAGCCCGAGGTATTGAGAAAGGAGAACCAACCTTTCCAGATCCTGTTACGCCCAAGGTAGCCAAAAGTCCATCTCTGCCATCTCCACCTTGAGGTCCCAAAACGCCTTCAACCAGTGGGATGACTCCAGTGCCTTGGAAGAGATCAAGTTGTGACGCATCTTCCTCGAAAACTTTTGTAAAAGCAAACTTCTCAATGGCTCGTCTTCTGTTGTCGTTCGGCGGATTTAAGGTAATATGTGTGGGCGGTGCATCGTCGACAGGGTCTTCAACAGTTAAGAATCGTTCAGACGTAGAGAGTGCGGGGTGGGATTGATTTGTCGATGGAGCAGGTCGCAACCTCAGGTATACTTGAAAAAGCGCAGTCTGCGGTTTCTGTGGTTGTTCCATGGCTTTGGGCTAGATTGGGAGGAAATTTATGGTTTGTGGGCAGATGTAGAGTTCGTTAAAATAAAGTCGCGATTTTTGATGTTTTGGCGAGTTGGCTCGACAACCGCGCAATTCTACGCACAGTATGTATGGGACCTGTTCCCGAGTATCAGCGGAGTTAGGTAAAACAGCGGTAAAATAGCAGAATAAGTTTTGGAAGCGTACGAGTAAATCTAGGAATATAGTGCCATTACTTCCAATCAACCAAACGTTATAATACTATGTTGAAATCTATGTAAAACCAATTAATCAACACTTCTTATAACCCCTAAAAGAGCATCTCCTTGTACGAATAGTTATTCCTGTTGCCTTTCCTATATGTAGTAGCCCTGAAAGGAGCCAAACTCACGTCTCTCAGGCTACCTCTTTAGAACAGGTAGAAGCTCCTATATTAACGTTAGCAAGAGTCTTACCTAGATGGTACATAGTTTTGCTCGCCTAGTTCCCCATTACCTAGAGAGATGTAAACATACGTATTAACTCTTAAGAGGAATAAGGCTCGAAAGCTGATAGGGCAGGAATTTGAACCATCACCGGTAGATGATACAAAAGGGTGGTTGAACTGACCTACTGTCGAAAATTAATAACCTTCGATGCAGGGTGTCAATTTTATATCACTAAACGATGGGATAAATGCTTTTATTTTTGATGGAATTGTTTTCTTATTCTTCAATTATAATATTTATACAATTCATTATCTCGTTATGCCCAACCTAATTCGATTGTCATTACATCATAACGATCCTCCCAAACGCCAGCATATGCACCAATTTTATCGCAGAACTATATTTCCGAATGTTTGCTCTTTTTCCTCGAGAACAAAGTCCCCTTCCGAGACAAAGGTATTTCCCCATTGGCCCTCGCTCTTTCATCTGCATAGCCTGCTCTCCTCTCCGCCCTCCGCTTCTCTATAGTTTCCTGAGTTAAGTGCCCAAACCCATTCCTCCTCTTGAAACATGCTTCCATCAAGGCATTTGCGTCAATGAGCCGTCGTGGAATGGTTTGCACGACCTGAAAAATCTCCATTGGATCACTGACTGCCTTGATCTCTTGCTCACCGACCTTGAAAATCGCTAGTGCAATGCGGAATAATGTCTTGGACCCCTCATAGAAAAATGAGTCCCAAACTCGGAGCGTGGTTTCGATGGGCAGAGTGCCAATAAAACAGGACATGAACCAGGCAGTGGTGCAAAGAGTGATTGGTGGCAGACGCATGGAAACTTTACCATCTCCTGCTGAACCATCTAACTCCCCGCCAATCTTCGCCCAGATCGATGGCATAGACTCTTTGATACTCGTCATCAATACACCCAAATCAACATTTGCGCCTTCCAGATTTAGTTCGTGGGTTCCCGGAAGATATACACCAGTGATAATATTTAGCATCCAAAATGACCGCTCCTCATCCATAAAAAGAAGAAGTAACCCAGCTAGAAAGTTAAGGGATTGACAATATCCAATTTTAGGATTATAGATAGAAAAAGCTTGTAATACACGGCGAAGCGACTTTACAATTGGTGTCTCTGGCTCGACGTCAGGACGACTACTATCCTTAGATTCGGTTTCTGGTGATGGGTCCGGCTTAAACTTAATATTGTCGGGAAATGTCCTATTGAGATCCCGCTCAATAATTTCATCATCCGTTTCACTGACTTCCCCATTAGCAGCTCTCTTGATAAGATCATCGAACACTCCATAATTCTTTGACATCATAGCAGGGCCTCCTGCATAGTAGAACCATGCATTCCCTCTCCAGTCAGGTGGTAGTCCCTTACGGACGAATCGTTTTACTTTAGCTGATCTTGGAAATCGAGTGGGGTGATCCGAGATGAGACCATTTTCTTTTAGCAATGCAACCCATTTCTTCTTTCTTCTAGCTAGGTGTTCGGTATAGGGCCCATTCCATGCCTCGTACTGAGCCAGAGAGACATTTTGCGATTTCTTACGAAACCCATATCGATCCCGAGTAGAATCATATTCAGATTTGACAGCACTAGTCACTGGCCGACGGAGAGGCGTCTGCGCGTAATAACCTTCTTTGACATCAACTGCACCATCAAAATTATCAGCGGTCTCATTGGAAGACGCATCGGCACTGCCTGCCTGAAAAATGGCTGTTGAGTCTCGGATGGTGAAAGTGGATGGTGGTAATGCCAAAGTATCGTTAATTGCTTCTGATAGCTTAAATCCCCTGTCCTGGTTTTCTTTTTCCATAGCTTCCGAATTCGAGGTCGTAGGTCTAGGTTCATGGTCATCTTCCACCTCTGAGTCTACAAAGCCATCTTCGTACATCCCTATTGCATCATCCACGCTCATACCCTCATCTCTTCCAAATATTGAAGTAGCAGGACTGCTCTTTGTCATAACACTGCTCCGCTCGGTGCCACTTGTCCCAAGGAAACTCGAATTGGTCGTCAAAGCGGATCTGAAACTCGCTCGAACCTCCTCGCCATCAAATCCGGCGGGTCTTTGAAATGGTTCACGACGGTGTGACGAGTAATTGCTATCCGGTCGACTTAGAATCCTGCCACCTTTGTGATTAGGACTTGTCAGATTTCGTTGCTTTGAGTATATCGAGTCTGCAGTTTGATAGTCCGGTATAGAAGTGGAGGGGCGCAAAGTAATGGAAGAAGGGCCTGTGGCTGATTGGGACGATGATACGGAAATCCCTCGATCCCTCATGTCATACCCTTCAAAATCTGTCGAGATTTGGTCTTCATCGTGAGATTGCAGGGGAAAGGCGGTGCCTCCATGGATCAGAGGTTTGGGTGATCCATTTTTACGCTTTATGCTGGGTTGACGAGGTCTCGAGAAATTATCTGTCGTTCCATAAATGTCTGGAGTCCGCCGGCCCTCTGTTGACCGAGATCTATTGCCATTATTGAGAGCTCGAAGTCTGGATGCCTCCGAAGGCCGTTGGTAAGGATTGTGTTGGGCAGTAAACGATCGATAGGGGTCAGTCGAGGAGCTATGATGGGAGGTGGAAGGTCGGGGTGTGGGAGAGATGGGACTAGGGAGGGAGGAGCCTCGAGACGAAGATAATGGTAGAGGGGGGGGGATTTGAGGAGGTCTCGAAGATATGGGTGACAGAGGAATAGTCGCCACAGGTTCTCTTGACGATGTTCGAGGTCGGTTGGAGTAGAGGTTGAACTTCATACTCCGTTGCCGTTTGACCTCTATTTCCTCAGGGGCCGTCTCCGCTCCACTGATTCCATTCGGCTTCTCCTTCATTGTTCCAGTCCAGATTTCCTACGCACCGCCAACCTCCACCAGGTCCAGGACCTGGATCTCTGATGCAGCGTATTCTGGCCGTTTTGGGTGTTGATGCAGAGAACGGACGATTATGGCATTCAGAATAGGAAGGAAGGTTGCGCAGATGTTGACTCGGAATCCCTTTACTTCCAGAGCAATGTCGGACGCCGTTGTAGGTCAATTGGCATGGGGAAAAGCCGGAGCCGATACAAATGTTGGGATGAAAGGTTGTGGGTTCTGTGTTGTGATGGTCTGAGCTGAAGCCTTCCTCGGGTCAAGAAGTGGAGACTACTTGAATAATCACAATCTTAAAATAAAAAGATCGGAATCGGAACTGGATCCGCGTCATACACTAAGCCCGGGGGGTAGGGGGAATGGGGACGGCCAGTTTCAAGAAACGAAGGTTGGCGGGTGTGAGGACGTTGACGTTGGAAAAAGTTCTAACCGGGAGAGAGAGTTGGATAATTTTGGCCGGAGGACAGTAGGTGCTGTCTTGGCAGGCCTTTTGGAGTTCACCCGATACGCGCTTGGGTCGCGTCAGCTTCCCGCGACTACCCCTGTTGATCGCGAGGATGGGAAATTCTGTGATTGTCAATATTGTACGAAGTCAGTAATAATTTTCCTTCTTGTTGTATGGCCTTTCACAACCTTCGCCTTTTGAGCAGGCAGAATGCATCACGGTAACTATCCCGCCACTTGAAGCATACCAGGCAGTGGCCATTATTATACAGACGCCTGCACTCAGTGCTACTTACATATCTATCTTTAAGGAAACTCTGGTATGACCAGCTTCATGGAGGCTGCGGCTGCAAGTGCATATGCGAGACGTAGCTACTGATATCAAAGTACGATATCTGCTCGAGGACATGAGATCCTGCAGGAATTCGTGAAACGAATCATTCTCATTGTACGCCTCAATCTTTCTTTCCTTGGAGGTAAACGATGGCTTTCCATTTCCCGCGACACCCAAGTGGAGCGACAGGATCTCGTGGCTGCAAAGTACCTATAGCAAGAAGGAATACCTAGGTGCGTGCCTTGGATCAATTACTCTCCCGTGATTGCCCGCTTCCTTCAGGAGAGCCAACCATTTATTTGAAATCATTTTAAATCGAAATGATATTCTAAAGATGTTAACAAGTGCCAAGGAATCATCAATGCGGCATTTAGTGTTGGTCCTTTGTTCTGCCATAAATAAGTTGATGGGTAATACTTATGGCCATTTCATTCTCAACTCTTCAGTATCGTGACGGCCAGGCTAACCAAGTTTATTGGTAGGCCAAGTCAACAGATGCCAAGCAGCATACAGATTACAACCTACGTTGGTCCGCAGTAGCGTTCATTTATTGTCAAGGCCATTCCTATGATCTTTAGTGTGAATAGGGAAAGGGGCAGACTCCTCTCGAGTTTTCGTTTCACGCAACGCAATTATTTGTAGATGACTATCATTCTTTGTTCTAATCATAGGGAGCAATGTGCTGGTCTCGTAGTATGTACTCTCTATGATCCATCAGGTAGCCATAGTGTCTCATTGAATCCAGCTTTGTATCTTCGATTCATTATTACTTGCGGGGCCATCTGACCATGGTATATGCATTCATTGGCTTTCCTCTTGAACAAAAACCGTTTTTTACCTGCAGAATCATTTCGCCGGCCCAATTACCATCAAAACAAGTAGAACATTTGATACATACCTACACCGGCGTCTTTCTCCAAGTCTACAATTTAACCAATACGAACCCCTTTCCAACTTCTACCGATGAAGCCAGCGATGACAATACAATCTGTACCACATTCCCATCCGACAAATACTTTCTCGTTAGTTGGAATCTGGTATGCAACAACAGAGTATATGCCATCCAGGAAGATATGGGGCCGTCTACTTCGTACTCGACAAACGTATGTTTCCAGTTGGTGAGTATCCTGATCCCATTAAGAAAGTCTGGGTTAATTTGGCGCCTTCAATCTAACCTCTTGTCCCGGATGAAGCTTTCTTATCTTTCCATTCCTTCCGTACCGTATATGAGCGCCAAGATAGCCCTGTAGTTAATCCTGCTAATAGTGAAACATCGTTCATTGACTGCTTCGATGGTGTAATCTCGTTACAAGGATCCATGAAGTGTATAATGAACGGAAGGCGGATACTCCTCTTAGTCAGATTCAATAATTAATATTCTTTGAAATCTCTGATGGTGACGAGATAACCATGAAGATTGCTGAATAGCAAAGAAGACCTAGATTTAGCCAAGACTCACTGGCTATGGAACTGGAGCTGGGACATCAAAATAAACGCCCAGAAGAACAGGTAGCTCGGGGAATAAGCATTGTGTTAATCCCCATCCAGTGTATGCTAGAAATTCTATGATGCACCCCATAACGCCTTCATGCTTTCATCTCCAGTCGTAGCAAGGTTTGCAGAGCAGTATACTATCCACCGACCACAAAATGCTACAGCCATCGTCCCCGCCCATGCTCCTGTCCACCCCCCTGCCCTTATTTGCCAATTGCATACTTCTTCGTCCAATCCTTAGCCTCCTTATTAAACGCATCCCTATCATTCTTGTACTTCTCGCCAATGCTAGCCTCCAACGCATCGTCTGGCACGGGCTCTAACAACAGCTGCTGTACCGCCGTAAACACATTCCTCAGCTTGCTACTGGGCTTCCAAGCCTCAGCCTTCAGGATGCCAACGCAGATAGAACCGTGCTCATCGAAGGTGACATTCGGGTGCCAGACCCGCGTCTTGAAGCTGATCTTGGGCGGCTTGAAGGGGTATTCGTTGGGGAGGTCGACCAGGACTTCGAATTTACCGCCCTGTGCAGTGCCTGTCAGTTTACGCTTTGCGCGCTGGGAGAAGGGGAAGCGAGAGGACTCACAGAGTAGGGAGAGTCAGGGGGACCGTCCAAAGTGATTGTCCACTGGTGGATGTTTGGGAGTTCTGACGGGACGACGATGCCTGGCAGAGGGTCACTTTGGATTTCTCCAATCTCCTACGAAGATGTTAGATCAGTGCCATAATTATGCAGGGAGAAGGAAAGCCGACTCTCATGATCCGCTTTTGACTAGCCATGGTTGCTAGAGATCGTTGTTGGTTGGAGGGGAAGGTCGCGTGCGGTAGAGAGGAATCGGTTGTTGTGATCGAGAAATGGCCCCTTGGAGGATTTGATCGATCTGATGTATTGAATGAATGCCTGGCCTGCCTGCAATTCTCCTTGAATGATCCTGCGCGCTTGGTTGTCTCGGTGTTTTGGGGTCACAGACAGAGTCTGGAGCTGATCGGCCTCTGAAGTAGGCGCCCTGCCGCTAGTTTGACGTGGACGCAAATATACACTTTTCCACTTTTCTTTTACTTTCTTTCTTGATTCAGGGTTTGAGAGAAATGTTTCGGGAAAAGTATGTACCTAGCAAAGAAAGGAAGGGTGAGTGTTAGAAGTTTCGCCCAAGGTACGGTGAGATGCGTTTGGAGAGCTGTGTCAGCCCAACAGGGCTGGAAACAGAAGACTCTATGAGTAGAGAGAAACTGTAAGGACATAAAGACAATACATAAAGATCTCATGATGTCAAGATGTATAGGGGAAACATGTCCCAGATGCCTTGAATGCTTTTGTAATATTCTGCAATATCGGGTATTCATCCTAAACGCCAGTACAAACATCCCCAAATTGCCCTATTCTCGCTGCAAAACTACCACCAGCCCCATTAAGCCCAGCATTACAGTCTTTAACCATGGATGCTCGCTCAGGAGAATTGTAACATATCCCACAAAAGGAATATATGCTACCACGCTTCCAATTATATCCTTCCTCTCAATATAATCCTGCCCCCTTGCATATAACTCGGTGTCATCAGCCACATTATTATCTCCCTTCGTCAATAGCTTTGCCTTCTCTCTGTAAGTTTGAATTAGAGAGTAGTTTTCTGATTCCCTAGAAACGTAAGACTTACCCCGTTCCGAATTTTCGAACTAGTCTATGAACAATGGGAATATCCTTCCCCTTCACGTTATAAACCACAATCTCTCCAACCTTTGTTTCCTCTAGGAGATTTCTATTCCAGAGGAATAATAAATCACCTCTTTGGAATGCCGGTTCCATAGATCCCGATAATACTACAACAATTGGGGAGGGCGAGTCGGCGACTACGGAAAGGCCTTTCCACATCATGAATGCGGTTGAGAGGATGAGGGCGAAGTTGAGGACTTGAGCGGCCGCTTGCCGAGGGTTTTGTAAAGCTGATAACATAGTGAGCAGAGGGAGAAGTAGATTCGGAAAGCTCGAGTGCTTGGGATATTTCGACGTGTGGAAGTTCTCGTCGTGCTGCTGGAGGTTCCACAATTCTATTAATTAGAGCTCTAATTCGGTATGCTGAGCTGGCACACCCGGTGATAGATCAGTCTCTAGTTCGATGCACACAATCGGGAACAGAAAGGTGGATGTTAGAGCTCAGTGTTGATCTTGGACATGTGGTTGTGGACACTTCTTCAAGGCAGGCGTACCCGAATGTTTATGCTTAATTTATGCAAATACACTAACTTTGTGCAGGAGTTACCGACAACAATCTAAAATGCAAACACTTCCTACAGCTATTATATCTCTATGCTGCATCACAAACCTGAGAAGGAAACTGATGGTATGAGGGGGAGATATAGAGCTGCTATTCTCATTACAAGTATTCCTTTCACCCAACTATTTATTTTTTCTCGTGTCCTACTTCTTTCGACCGTGAAGTGTATTGCTACAGAGAACTATTATTTTAATCAACAATTTCAGGAAAATAGGTTATTCCATTATTCTCGTGACATTTCCTTGAACTTCTTCAATTGCAAGTGCGATAATGGTTGTCCTGGGGAGAAACAGTAAGAACCATCACTCTTTCCTCATCTTGCACTGCTTAGAGGTTGTTTACTTCCACCCGTCTTTCTCTTTACCCAACCTTTCACTTCAATCTTTCATCTTCACCCTTTCATCTTCACCGAATCACAATTGCTCCGCATCAGACGTTCCTTAATCATTTAAAAACCTCACAATTTCTTTGAGCATAAAGAAGCCACCGACATGTCTTCCTCTACTGCTCTCCTTCCCAAAGACCGGAACGATGGCCATGTATTCCATTCAGTCCACATGCTCAAAATGCTGCTAACACTGCTTAGCCCATCTTCCTGCGAGCATCTCACTCCCCATGGCGCTCCATTGGACAGAAGGCTTTGGTTGGTCTACGTGCCGCGATCGCCATCTACCTCGCTGTTTCTTCCTTCATGATCCTTGACTACGAGCTTAGGCGCCAAAAGCATGGCTGGCTGACCATCTTTGAATTCTCGAATACCACTTACATCCAACAGAGTATGTATCACTGGATTACCCTTGTAAGTGCTCACCCTACCAAAGGCCGTGATCAAATTCATTGCATCCACCATATTGACCAAAGCTAATTTCATCAAGATCTGGACATTCATGCACCTTTACTACCCTCACCATGCCAGCCAGACTCCTTCGCATGCAACTCGTCTTCAAAAGTTCCTTTCGCCACCTCAACAAAGTGCTAAGACAAAGAATGGCCACATATTCAGCATCTTTTACAATGTTGCTATTACTTTCCCACATATGACCACCTTCATTCATTGGGCGGTCTTGACTCCAAATCACAAGACAACGATCCCAAGTGTGTTCAATGCCTTCGTATAACCTGCATTCGCTAATTCAAATCAGCGAACACGATCTTCACAACTGGCTGGTTCACTACTTTCTTTGTATTCACCAAGTTTGGCGTTAACTCGGTCATTGCATTGATTGAGGTCATTTTCCTCAGTAGCATCAGACGAGCTAATGTGAGTTCTTCCATTTTTTTGTCTTTTACTGCGCTGATTGTCTCAATCAGCCAATTTGGTCCCACGTTGGCGGAATTTCTGTCTCAGCCCTTATCTACGTCGGATGGACCTTCATTGGCTACATCATCACTGACAAGTACGGATTTTACTTCTTTGATCATGCACAGGTTGGCTGGGAGTACGTGATCACATCAATTGCTGCTTTCGTCGCTTTGGCTAACATCTGTATGTTCATTTCAACCCTCCTCTAGTTAATCTTCACTAATATCTCCAGTGTTCTTCGTTGTTTACGGGATCACTGGCATCCGCGAAGCTTTGACCAAAAACAACGAAGAAAAGAGCCAAGGATACTCTAGACTCCCTGAGTAGATCATGGCTATTAGAGGATGTTTATTGGCAGGAATGGGAAAGTATATCCAGATTGGCTTGAACAGGTATTATTCGATCATGAGATCCATTTGTTATCAGGGCTGTGTTGTGCTGGTCAATCAACAGTAGAAGTAGGAAGAAGGAACCCAAGTTTTTGCGACTTTGTATCACTAACCCCCGTCTCTCTTGATAGCTCACTATAGTTTTTAGCCCTAATAAGAGCTCCTGATACTTCTCCTGCGTACTTGCTATACTCTTTGAAAACCAACATATTTGCAATAGATCCTTAAATTCCACATAATTTACAATAGCCTCTTTGCCGAAACTCCGAATATTATTAGAGCACGGCATCCCACCAATACTTACTTATGCCCCTGCTGCGGCATATATTATCCATCTTTTGGTCATTGCAGCCCAATACTCTTAGATGCCTGTATTTTACGACACATTACTTCTGCCGCCCAAAGCTTCTCGCAATATATATAGTGAGGCTCTTGGGTACTCGTACCCTCGACTCGCTTAAGGCAGCATATCGATAGGCATCAACCGTGACGTATGAGCATGTTTATCTGCCTGGACAAATAACAACAGCCTCCAATTGAGGCGCATTAAATGAGGTACGAGTACGGTAAGCAATTCACATCCCATCCTTTCCCAATGCGTCTGACCGACAGTCGGTCACGTGCCATTCGCCAAAGCAAGATGCGCATCTATATCTACACCTCGTCGACCTTCTTTTCTTTCTTTCTTTCCTCACCACACCATTCGGGTCGCAAATAATCAACAAGAATCTCCTGACTTTCTTTGAAACTCTCGAGATCTCTTCCAGGACCCTGTCAATCTTTCGTGCGTCAATTCTCTTCGACACTCTTTTCGTCACTCGTTCAACGTACCCCACAATCCCGATAAGGCCCAGCTTCGACGTCAACCCACCCCGTCCACGGCCATGTTCAAGCGCTCCTTCAGATCGACCGATCGCGTGGAGAAGGCTGTGAAGTTGAAGAAGTCATATAGGGATCCCGCGAAGTTGTCGAAATTGCAGAAGTCGTTTGATCAGAGTTCACCCGATGGGAGGTTTGTAGCTTGCTTGTCGCATGGAGCATTGCTGTGTGCTAATGTGTAATAATAGTACTCTAACCTCTCCGATCATCACTCTCACGGTTGGTCGAGAAGGGCGACTTTTTGCTGCTCACGAGGATGTTCTCTCCTTGTCACCGTTCTTTGCGGCGATTTGTCGAGGACAAATCTTGGAGGCACAGAGCAAGAGGATCGATCTTCCAGACGAAGAACCTGAGATCTTTTCTTGTGTTCTCGAATACTTATACGTACGTCGGCTTTTGCCTATCTTTAGAATCACCTTGTTGACTATTTCTTCACAGAAGGGCGACTATTATCCCCGTTTGATGCAAAACAAACACCGAAGCTCTTGGGAACTTGAGGATGCAGTGAAATCACCCAACCCTGAAAATGGAGGTGGTCGCGGATCTGTCGAGGCTACAATTTTTATATCCAGTGTGCGGGAATATCTCTTGAGAGATACAGTCATATACTGTGCTGCGGAGAAGTACGGTCTCGAAGAACTCAAGCGCCTTGCTCTTAGGAAGCAAGGTTTGCAAAGTGGCATCGAGGTCGCTACAATCCTCCGCAGTGCTCGGTATGCCTATGACAACACACCGGACACGGACTCGAGGCTCCGCGCTCATTACCTCGCCTTGATCATCAGATGTCGTAAGACATTTAAGAGGAGCGGAACCATGCAGACAGAAATGGAGAGTGGTGGTAAACTTTTCTTTGACCTTTTCGTGGCTCTGTGCAATCATGTGGATGACATTGTTGATATGGGGTATGTTTCCAAACTACCGCTTCAAAGGAAACAACTAAACCTCTGCAGAAATTCCCGATCTCCAATGACCATCTAAGGCTGTGCAGTTCGCGTCAGGTACCCAGCTCGGAGTTCAAATTATATCCGAGGACGATTGCTATTTCCATCAGATTGGACCATATGGAATTTGCGCGCTTGCACACAAACTCCACTTCACATTCGAGGTTTGGCCGCCTTCCGATGAATATGACAAATCATCTTCTACATTTTTTAATGACCCCCCGCTTTGCTGTTTGGTTTATGAACGGAAGGAAATTGCGTTTGCTTTATGGAGTTCTTTTTTCTTATCTCAGATCTCGTCTTGAAACTTGCTCTGTGGGTTTAGTTTTTAGGATGAGGTATCTGAGACGGATGGGATTGGGACTCACCACTTAGTCGGGCGACTACCTCGCCAAACTTCTTCTCTTTTCCTGTTGGGATGCATGGGAATGCTGTAGCATAGTTGTGTTCATGATCTCGATGGTTATGAATGGGTTGTCCCTAGTGGATTTACCAGACTAGGCCCTCGTCAGGGTATTTAATGAGAGATTCGGCCACCTCATATTGAGATTTCTATACGTGATAATGGAGTTCTGTCATGGAGAAGGTAACATCCCGCCCCCTTTTCAATCCATAATCACGTGGATGCCCCTCGCTTGAAAGTCGATGAGCTCATTCAAGAATCGCTCTCAAAGCATCAAAACATCCGTTGTCGAGCAGCTTTGAATTTCCTTATCTCAACAACATATATACGACAGCAAAACGACAGCAAATACCAGGAGATTGATACGTTTCCCCCCTTCATAAGGCCCTATCGCAACAGATATTATATTTTACATATAAAATCATCATGGTCCGTCCCTCTTTCTCCAAACTCCGCCGCTAATAAATCCAGGGAGGCGGCGAAACATCCATGAACACTACATCAAAAATAGACATCTTGATCATGGGCGCAGGCTGGACGTCCACCTTTCTAATCCCCCTGCTCAAAAGTTCATCCGTACCGTATGCCGCTACATCGACAACTGGCCGTGACTCAACCTTAAAATTCAAATTCAATCCTGAAGATCAAGATCTCGCGCCTTACAAAACTTTACCTGTAGCCAAAACGATACTCATTACATTCCCACTGACTGGTGAGGGTCAGAGTCGGTTATTACTTAGAAATTATGGAGAGACGCATGTGGGTGGCGACTTCCAATTTCTTCAATTAGGTTCTAGCGGAATTTGGCAAATCCTGGATCAGGAATTGTGGGTCACGAGGAAATCCAAGTATAATACCGAGAATACGAGGGCAGTGGCCGAAGATGAATTGTTAGAGTTAGGAGGCTGTGTCTTGAACCTTTCGGGCTTGTGGGGTGGAGAGAGGCAGCCGAAGCATTGGATCGATAGGATCGCGCCCGATAAGGAGACTTTAAAGGGGAAGAAGAGCTTGCATATGGTGCATGGTGTCGATGTTGCGAGGGCCATTTTAGCTGTTCATCAGAGGTTTCAAGCTGCGAAGGGACAACGATGGGTAAGCTTTTACATGTAAGGTGTTGATACTTTCAAAACTAATCCAAACAGCTATTAACAGACATCATGGTTTATGACTGGTGGTCTTTAATTCTGGGGTTTGCGGGAGAGATTGACAAAGAAAATAATGATGGGAAAAGGGAACAAACGCAGATCAAGTGGATTGGAGAACTAATGGACGAGGGAAAAGTGAGGGCGCTACCGAGGTCCACGGAGGCATTGGGACAATGCTACGATTCCAGAGAGTTTTGGACAACGTTTGGCTTGATGCCTATTAGGTCGAGGATATAGATTCTTAGGCATTGTGATTTTGATGACGCATGGCGAAAAGAATAAATGATATGGACCTCAGGGGCTCGCTCAAGGGGTTGGGCATTTTGGGCCTTTAAGTAGGCATCTTTGGAGCACAAATCATAGCCAGCACCTCTCCCAGAATCGAGGTTCTAACTCTCTTGGCAGATGGATAATGGGATTCGACTATCTCATTAGAACATCACATCTTGATGACCAGAAAGAGTATTGATACAATATGTTCACTTTCCTAATGTTCTGAATATCAATGTGAGTTTCCTGCATCCTATCTTAGTAAATTAGAAATCACATACTAAAAACTAATGTGTATGGTATCTTAACCGGACGCGTTTAGACTGCAGGAGTGACCACGATGGCCTTGACGGGCTCCTCTGAGTGCGTGCAGGAGAAGTTTCCAGTATTAGAGGTGTTGTTCTGGTGGAATGTCTGGCAGTAATATAGATCCCCCAGGATACTTTCCTAAAACCTCATTATATGTGTTTGCTTCTTATCCCATCCGCTTGAAGTCTCGACGATGTGGACACGGCCACGCACAGACTTATGTTCATTATGATGCTACAGTTTGATGTACCACCAGTACTTAAGGCTCTTTTGGTATACCTCCTTGCTAGAGATCTGGACTCAGACTTCAAGGGCTTTTTATTCGAGCCATGCTCCGACCCTGACAGCTCTGTAGAGGTGGGGTGTAACTATAGAGTCGACTTCAACTTGGGCCTCGCACTCTCGGCTTGCATGGGCAAGCTACTCCTCGTTGGAAGTGATTCTGGTATGGATCAAGTTGGTAGCATGTGTTTGGGGTGAGCTGTGTTTATTTTTATTTTTATCTTATTGTTTACTTGGCGGCTTTTGAGTTTGGTGGGAATGGAATCAACTTGACTGACGAGGAAAGGATGGCACGACTCCTTTTGAAAGCGCCCTTACCGGGGTGCAGTTGACGTTCTATTGTTGTGCAGTGTGTACAGTGATTATGAATACTCGTACCGTGCAGGTACCTAGCTTCAGGGGGCACTTTCTGCCCCATCCTCATCCTGCTAGGCAGCTATCCAACCCAACAGAAGGGCCAGGGCTCAAATCCAGAGTTTAGGCAGCACTCGAGTACATACAGCTCAAGAATCCAGATGGTAGTGGTAATCTAATCAAATCATTAACTGTATCCGTCCATATCACCCCCGATCGATCTTTGAGATCTTATCTTCTCGCTGTCCCTTCACGATGTATAAAAAAAACGGTCGACGCCCGACAATGAATGTTGATTTGCACTTGAGAAGCCCTCAAGTACAGCAACCCATCACCCAAATCACGATGCATGGGCAAGGCTCGACTTATAGCAATATCTGTGTTTGGTATTCATATGTATACAACACGCAACCTTCGATTCCAGGCCCTCCAAATTCTAATTCTATCTTTTGCCGACGCTGAAATGCAAGAGCAACAAACGCATCACAACAAATGGGGAAATGCGAAATTCTAGCCCAGGTGAGAAAATCATATTGACAAGAAATTAAAAATAGTATCACAACCCCAAGGACACAAACAGCGGGGAATATAACACAACACAACACGCCAACCAGAAGATGCACCTATATGTATATACCCTTTTGCTCATGAAAAATGCCCCTCCATCCCGTCAATTTCTCCAACCCAGGAGTTAGCTTTGGATTGACCATGAACCCATGAAGGACTGCCATAAAGACTAGTACTTTCTTGGGAACCACTGACATATGACCAGTCAGCCGTACTCCACTGAGTGGGCATCTGAAGGCTGTCTTGTCTTTCTCCTTCGAAATATTGATTTATTTCGCTGGGCTGCATAGCTTCCATTGAGGGAAGTCTTTCGGACAGGCCTATTTCTAAACCTCCCATGCCGAGGCTTGAATGGGAAGACATATGCCCAGTTCCAGGGCCTTGAGAGTCCAGGGTCACAAGATGAGAATCTATTTCAGCTATCATCAGACTATCCCAGACATCATCACGGAAGTTCAGAGCTCGAAGTAGAGCATGAGCTTCGTGGTAGATGACCTGATCACGATTCGATTTGCATACTATATGCAGGCTTATGATCACACCCAGGTCGAAGGTAAATTCCCTACTTTCGTGGCTGTATTTAACTGCATCCATTATCGATCTTGCGAGGATGTATATTTCTTGCATAGCATGGGAGTGGTTATCCAATGGGAAGTTGGTAATATTTAGTACGCATGCCAGAGATACTTCCATCATTTTACTGTGGGCGAGTAACACATCCGCGGCTGTCCAGAAATTGGGAGCCGTTGTTTGAAAAACATTTCCATATAGGGGATTAAATGCTCGACGCCATCGTTTGATTTCCTGATCGTATTCTCTCCACTCTTGTTCGAACTGAGGCTCTATCCTCACTGAAGGCTTCCTACTGACGCTTGGTTCTGATCTGGATGTTTCTGTATCGCTATTCTCATCACCAGATGTCCGGATCTCGTCTTCTACGTAGCTCCTCGTTGCCGATCCTGGTGTTAAGCAGATAAAATGTGATATTCGCCGTTGAATGAGCTCCCAGTATATCCGTGCTTCTCCGATGTTTGAGAATAATTCTGGCATTTGATCTATCATCCGTCGCGTCTCATTCTTTAATGCTTGTCGTACTTCCAATGGTCTCTCGCCACAGAAGGTAATAAGTTGAAGGTCTAGTCTTGCGTAAGCTTGAAATAATTCATCCTCAATCATCTCGGGTGCTGGAGACGAGCGCCCAGGGCTTTCGAGTCTGAGATGTGAGTGAGATTTTAGCCAGTCTTGTAATAACTTGTGACCACTCAGTGAATGAGATATTGCAGTGGATCGATGTCCTGAAAGTCCCTCAAAGCAGCAAACTAAGAGACAAGCAATCAACGCTTTCTTGGGATTCTGACCCTCAATCATGAGTGCTTGCCGCATCACCTGAATCGCTTTCTCGTATTGGTTCAGTGCGAACTTCAGGTGCTGATCAGCTGTTGCTCCAAAGCTCTCTTCTACGTTTTGTCGCTTCATATTTTGTGATGTCGTGAGGGCACCGATAGCAATCGCTGCATCACGAACAAAGGCCTCATCGTAGGAGGCCTGTAGAATGACTCGATCCCACATATTTGACACAAAAAATCCGGCTAGTGAGATGCTCGTCTCAGTCTCAAATACTCTGAAGTAGTGCCTTTGGATATCATTGTCGAACGGAATTACTCCATGGAAAGCAGAGTACGGGATAAGACGTTCCTGAGAGAAGCTTCGAGGTAACAAGGACCGGACTTGGTTTGGCTGGACGGGACGGTAACCTTCACAGGTAGTTCCAAAGTTGACACACCGTCTGCATTCCGGTTTGGCCTCATCACACTTCACTCTCCGGCTTCTGGGCGGTGGTCAATAATGATCTTCCGGCATTGGAACCTAGAGATTGGGTGCTTACTTGCAAGTCAGACAGCCCGTTCGAACTTTTGGCATGCAAGCCCTCTTCCTAACCTTTCTTCCCTTCACTTCTTTCTCCCTCGATGGTTTGTTGGGCATCTTGAAAGATATTTTTTGTCCCGGACAAAATAAGAAAAGTTGACACCCTGGCGGTATTTCCCACAATCCAGCTCTCGAAGTATTTCTAGTTGATTTTAAACCATGCCCAAATCCAGGGCCAACAAGTCCACGCGTTCACATAGGCCGGTATCTATATCTTCCCTCGACCATGCTTGAAGCCCACAGCTTACCTCTTCTACCGTTGGTCGAGGTTTAGGGCTGAAATCCGTTGGCCAGCCCCCAGCTCAGGTGGGATTCGGCCGCAATTGGTAGAGAACCGATCTCCCGAAGGACCACATTTGGGTCTTTCGAGGGGCAGGACGGAGTACTCGCGGTAGACTGCAAGTGTTTCGAATGTTAATCCGTGCCCCACTTACGTAGGTGTCTCCTAGATAGAATGCAAGGCTCATCATGATTGTCAGCGAGTTCCATTATTCTTGGTATTATTATTCGACACAATTATCACCGAAAGGGGCTGTAATATAATAGTCAGCACTCCTCGCTCCGCAGACCAATCGACTGACAGCCGCCACAAGGCGCATAATTCTGTCCCCTTGCCGCCGACCTATGGGAGGTGTCCCTTCCACGTGGACGAGCATTGGTCATGCCATGCCATCTGAGACGAGGCAGAATCAACCGCATCCATCATCCACCATCCACCATCCACCATCCACCATCTAGCCTCTAACCTTAACATCTCACATCTCAGCAGACAGCCACGATGTGTGATGTCTGATGTTTGTGAATCCCTTATCGGGGATTCTCCTGGCCCAGCACCGTTGGATTCTGCAAACCAACATTATTAATTAGATGAATACAGAGCAGAGGTCCAGTACAATCCAGTGCTGCTGCTAGTGGTACGCGTCGCCGCTGCCAACAACTATTCCTCTGTTTTAGGTGAACCTCTTCTACAACGTATCAGGATCCCAAAGTCTACGCCCAGAAGATGTCATCCAACACGGCGGCCGGCACACGTAAGGACCGTCCTGGAGCCAGAAAGCTTTCGCTTGTGGGGGATTCGGAGATTCGAGCATTTCCCTGAGGAGGGCCGGGATGGCACGGATGGTACGGATGGTGGCATGCATGAGACCGAGTAACCTTATCAACTCTAAAAATATCCATGCGGCCGGTGGTAGGGAGTACGGTAGGTACTTCTACAGTACACAGTCAGTAAAGCCTTGGGGCTGTGACCCACGAAGAGCAGAGCATGAACAGAACCAACTCCACCGTGGCGGAGACTCGCCATCCCCATGAGTCAACCAATCAGACTACTGTACAGCTTTGGACTGCCTTGCTTTGCTTTGCTTTGCTTTGCTCCACTCCATCTATCCAGGGGAGATCGCGGAGCACTGAGATCGGATTTTGCTTTTTAACGTTACATGCCGATGCCAGCCAGGATGCATTGCTGGGGTCCGCTCTGGATTTCGCAAAATGCAAATACAGAATGTATCTCTAGGCGCGAGTACCAGGTCAGGTTACGCGCAGTAGCTAGGCGGTGCAGCGTCTATAAGCGTATACCAACCAGGTTTCGTTTCCAACAGGATGGTCGTGCAGAGCGAGATAGAAGAACTAGGATTTGAAGATTACGAGAAGATTGCCAAAGCAAGTCGCACTGCAGCCTCTCTCCAACGTCTAGAGGATGCCGTTTGTCAGGATTTAGAAGGTGATCGTAATCAACCGCCTGCGCAATGATATGATGGCCTAGATCCTATTTGAAAGGTAAGTACGTTATTACCTCATAGTTGAAATCCAATTCCTACTTCCATCTCCGGCGCTGTGTAAAGGGGGCGATTCATAACTTCTCGAGCTATTGTTATCCTTTTTATTATGCCGCGATTTTGTTTTGATTTACCGCCTGCCTAGGTATTTCGTATCCACCTACCCAGCCATCTAGGTAGGTAACAGTACCTAGAGATATGTATAGGTACCTACCCTAAGAGAGACAATCACGTGTTATATACACAAGAAGAGCAACATGGGGAAACACCACATCCACGCTTATCTCGTCTCACTTACCGTATTCCGATCCTTTCCGATCATGTCACACGTCTCAGGATATTGTCCCTTTACAATGCAAACACTTTCAGCTGAGATGAGGCCGACTGACTATCTGTGAGTATTTCCACGAAATTAACGTCAAGATCATCCACGGCGGCGGCGCAGTGCATGGGAAATCTCACTGTAGCGTGGTTAGAGCATGGAATTCCACCTGCATTTCCGGAGTCAAGGAGATACATAAATGCCATTGGCGATATTGATCATAAAGGGCAAAGAGCACTAAAAGGAAATGGCCATCCCTGACTGGAAGTCATTCATTTGTTCCTTTCCCCTTCCTTTCCTCTTTGGACATCCGCTTGACGAGTAAGGTTACGCCGCATAGACTGACTCCGGGGAGTAACAAAAGGTGTCAGGCGTGTATGTCATCAAAGTTTCGCTCCTATTTCTTTCTATTTCTAAAGTTAGAATATTGACATTCTACAAATAGAGATTTTGACGTCCTAAGTTTCAATATTCTTTGCGGACTCACTTATTTTGGGCTGTGTCACCAATATGATTCGGTAGTGTCAAAACCTCAAGTCTTTGCAAGAGGCTGAGGAACCAATAGAACAGCATTGTGGCCCTTGCGGTTCGCAATTTTGGTGTTCGGTTATGTGCAATGCCCACTGCACATGCTGTCTATTGATGAATCATTGATTTTTAGGCGTTGCTTTAATGAGTCATTCATTCTTTCAAATTAGTGCTCCAAAAAGGTACTTCCCGTCGCTAGTAAATTACTAGTCAACTCAGGTACCATTTAGATAGCTGAAATGAAGGACCCATTTCTAGATATATTATGTGGGGGTACTCTTCCAGAGCCTCTTCCAGAGGTCAGATTGCACTTCAGACCCTACAAGCCTCCAATATAAAGCTTTTATATCTCATTTATTACCCTACCATATTATGTGACAGGATTTGACAGGTTACTGCATGCGATCTTTATGATTGGAAATGCATACATTTATCAAACTTTGTGAAATGTTTGGTGGAGTTGTAACTTGTAAGTGGCACAGTGTATTGCAATCTCTTCTCTATGCAGATATAGGAAGAGTTGTTGCATGGCTGGGTATAGGGAAGCAGCATCGCCACCTTTTCCTCGTCCAGTGCGTTGAAGAGCAAACGAGCGAGATTTTCAGAAGAGTCGCAAAGTGAGGGGCGGATAGGATAGAATCAGCGTGAATGGGAGAAAGTTCCTTCCAAGCATTGTGGAATGGTTGGTCTATCTACCATTACTTCGTAAATAGATCTTTTTGCTAGCCATCTTATGCCAGCTTCGTCGTAGGATCAAGTTATATATTATGCTAAAAATCTACAATATATATCTCATCTGATTTGAATATACTTAACATCTATCCCTGCAAGGCGAAAAACTCTTTATGCTAAAAAACATTATAAGTAAGATATAATTTTAAATATTTTAAAATTTGTGTATACTTTAATATTTCCAATATTTTTTTTATAAATTTATATTTTGTAGCTATTCCTGGATATCTTAAAGCTTTTTTATTATTAATTAATTTATAAAATAATTTCTTTTATAATGTCAGGGGGCGGAAGGCTCACGGGGTCGTCACGGGACCCGCACGGGTATATTTTGGTTAAGGACCAATATAATATTGCATGGATCTAGGAAAAGAAGCAATATAAAAGCCGTAGGGTCCCCGGAAGGGCTCCTTAGCTTTTAGTTTTGTTCTAGGAATGTATATATTGTGGCTTCTTTACTCTGTTGTATCTCGCATCTTACATATAGCATAATAAACGTTTTTTACTAAAGCTTTATTACCAAGCTCTTGTTATCCCTAATATTTATAGAGGAATCTTTTCTAAGCTCTAAGGCCTTACATCTATGCAGGAAATGTCATTAGCTGCTGTAGCGTGCAAATTTATACATGATCGCGACACAGACTTTGTATCTCGAGTGAAGGCGACTAACGATTTTTGATTAGAGCAATACGGTAACTATATTCGCTTATGTAATCAATGCCAAGCACCACCAGGTGCTGACATAATTCGTGACGGATTTTCGCTTAATATATTTATCATCATCGTAAGATTATTATTATAATATAATTATTAAAATAGGCATTTCTAAAGGCTTTAAACGCTACCAAACTTGAGCATAGGTTTTTAGATCTAGGCAAACTTATAAAACGTTAATTAAATATTAATTTTTTAATATTTATAATTAGCAATATTTAAATAAATTTATTTTAAAAATTTGTTGCGATATAAATATTAGCTTTTTAATAAAACGTCGCTGGCTACGTCAATATTAAAAATTTGGTTTTTTAGCTTATCGAAAAACTTATTTTTTATTAAAAAATTTTGAATAATTTTTAATTATTTTTGCGAAATAATATTATATGCTTATTTTTTTTTTTTAAAAATTTCGTTCGTAATTAGCATTATAAAGCTTAACTTAATTATTATAATATTAAAAGCAGCGTTCGAACTTTTTAGCGTTAATTTAAACAAATTATATTTCAAGGTTAGCGATATAAACAAGCATACGTACGAAAAAAAATTAATTTTATTAATTAATAAAAACGCATATTTTATAAATTTAAATATTGGAAAAAAATTATTTAAAATTTTTGGGTTAATATTATATTTATAAACGAGGCACATATCGATCCTAATGCTTAAAAAATTAATTATATTTTAAGAAAAGTTGGAACCCGAACAAATCCAAAAAATATATAAAAATAAAAGCAAAAAATAAAAATAAAATTATATATAACTAGTTAATATAATTAATAAATTAAAAACAAAAAACTTTTTTTTTACCATAACAAAAAATTATATATTAAAACGTTTAAACTATTTCCAAAACCTCGAAAATTTAAATATAAATTAGATTTCGATTTTTAAAATTGTTTAATAATATAAAAATTAATAAAACAAAATAAAAAAGCTATAATAAATATATTTTTAAAACAAAACTAAAAGCTAAAAAGCTTTTTTAAAAAATTTTATAATTTTATATTATTTTTTTTTTTAAATTTATGCATCGTTATATTAGCTATATTATTTAAAAAATATTTATATAAATCTTATAACAATCTCGTAAACCTCTCGCTGTCAGGGGGCGAAAGGCTTACGGGGTTATTACAAGGTTTATATAAATATTTTTTTAAATAATATAATTAATATAGCAATATATAAATTTAAAAAAAAAAAATAATATAAAATTATAAAATTTTTAAAAAAGCTTTTTAGCTTTTAGTTTTATTTTAAAAATATATTTATTATAGTTTTTTTATTTTGTTTTATTAATTTTTATATTTTAANAATTTTAATTTTTTTAAAAAAATTAAAATTTTTAAAATATAAAAAATTAATAAAATAAAATAAAAAAGCTATAATAAATATATTTTTAAAACAAAATTAAAAGCTAAAAAGCTTTTCCGAAAATTTTATAATTTTATATTATTTTTTTTTTTAAATTCGTGCATTATTATATTAGCTATATTATTTAAAGAATATTCGTGCAAACCCCGTAACGACCCCGTAAGCCTCACGCCCCCTGACATTAAATAATAAAAATTAGGTAAATAAATATTTTTATATATAATAAATATAGATCGAAAAACGGATTAGGTTTTTAATCTTTTAAATATTTTTTAAATCTAAAATACGAAAAGCGTTTAATAAATTTATTAATATTTTTTAGCATATAAATCCAAAATAAATCTGGTTTTAATACGAATTAAATAAGGTTTTAAATATATATATTTTTTGCTTTTAATAAATATTTTTTTTTTTGATATATATTTAGCTGTTTATAATTATATTAACTATTAATTAATATTGGTAACCCTTAGAAATAATTATAATCAAGATAAAAATTAATATGTTTTTAAAATAATTTATATTAAATTTAAAACTAGAAAAGATTGGGAGGGAAAAATCTTTTATATATTTAAAAAAAGTGCCTCTTGGTAAATCCTATTGATTTATTAGTTATTATTTATTAATTTCTTATATTTACCTATAAAGCCCAAAGAAGCAATATGTAAGATTATTCCCACATATGCTCCGACGTTAACTTATTGTACTTCCATGGGTATAGTTGCCCCTTTATTACTCAAGATATATTCCCACAAAAAGAAATCCCGAAGAAAAAAAAGAAAAAAGGTATTTTTGACAATTCATTTCATTTAAATCATCTAGAAAGTACAAATTAATGTGATGTTGAACAACGAAGCAAAAGGAGCGTAGAAAGGGTATATGGAGGTAGAGTTAATTATTAAGGTCTGATAAACCAGAGCTCGGAAATAGTTTCAATACATAGTGGCGTAGGCACGTAGTGAGTGCAATGAGAGAGGCACATGGCCACCCATACTGAACAATGACAAAAGTATATTTTTTGATTGCATTATATTCGTCGAGCTTAGCGCTATCAAATCTAGCTTTTGTATAATTGAAGAATTAAATATGCAGTATGTATATATAGCTGAAAGGAGTTATAAAGTGCATTTTTTCCAAAAATAAAAAATAAAAATAAATCAATGGTTGGAGAAAACTTTGATATATTGAGTCAAATACTTATTTTATATTTTATAACCCAGGAAGCGCTTTTAACAATATCTAATATATTGAAAGCCCTGACATAACTTATGCCAAAATCATCTCTTGAACCCAAGCCCCCCTCCTTCCCCCACACCCTTCTCTAAACCCCGCCGGGCCCTATTCCTCCTTCTCAACCCCACGATGCCCATGCCCATGCCCATGCTCAAAGCCAAAAGCCAGCCCCGGATCCACGGCATCCACATTCCCGAAATCGGGATGTTTATGATCGCTGCCGCCGGGGCCCGGGCCTACGCTCTCGACATCCATAGAGCGGAAACCCGCAGCGCCCTCGCGTCCCTCAATATCATGACCGTAGACCGTGTGTGCAACCAGACTCCCGCGGGCAGGGAACAGCCAGCTGAGCGCTGTGTATAGCACGACGCTGGTGGTAAAGCCGAACAGCCAGTCGAAGGAATATAGGTTCCTGGCGCCGCTGCTGATGTGCACGGAATCTGTGACCTTGCCCGTGATCGGGTCAGTGACCTGGGCGATGGCGTAGCCAAGGCCCGGGAGGTTGGGGGCCACGGCGGTGAGGAGCGCGAGGAGGGCGCGCCAGTTGATGCCGTGCCAGTAGTGGTAGCGCCCGTCGGGATCGTACAGCGCGGGCACGTCGATGTGTTGCTTCTTGACCAGCCAGTAGTCCGCGGCGAGCATGCCGGCGATGGGCGCCAGGAAGACGGCGTAGCCGCTCATGAAGTTGAGGAAGGTGGAAGCTGAGGAGAGGATCTTCCACGGCACGATCACCCAGCCGCCGATGATGGCGGCGATCACGCATCCGCGTTCGATGTTCACGTAGCGGGGGAAGAGCACCGTTAGGTCGTTGGCCGCGGAGATGGAGTTCGCGGTTATGTTCGTGCCGACTTGGGCAATGTACCAAGCGGTTGCGGCGAAGAATGCCGCGGCTCGTCCGCCATGGCCCATATCCAACCACTTGGCTATGATGTCGAGCGGGTTCCAGAGCAATTTCCCGTAGATGACGCCGGTAGCGGAAGTGGTGACAATACCGATCACTCCACAGAGCGTGAAGATGATGGGCAAGAAGGGGAGTTGGATATACTGTCCTCTACTCGTGCGAGCGTAACGAGAGAAATCGGGGATGTTGCAGGCTAACGTAGCCCACGATCCGGTGACGGATGACATGCAGCTTAGCCAGAGATAGGCCTTCGTGGATCCGCTGACCGTGGCTTTGAGCGCGAAGATCTCGCCCGAACCACCGGCTCTATGAACGCACCAACCCATTGTTGCCAGGGCGGCGACAGGAGCCGCGATGAGTTTGGTGGCGAAGAGGTAGCGGAGTTTGGTGGGCGGGATGAGGAGGAGGGGGAGTTGAATTATCCAAAAGAGAAAATAACTATTTTGTTTTGTTAACTTTAACAACTTGTAGAAAGGAGGGGGGGGGGGGGGGGGNNGTNNGAACATACCTAATCATTCCCTGTGTCGTGATACCCTGATCAAGGGGTATATGGTTCTTGATATTCCCATAGGAAGGCCAGATAGCCTGGATCATAATAGTGATACATTGGGCTCCATTGGCGCCCTGGATCCCAAGCCAGAACATAGCCAATATAGAGCGAGAACAGATACAGAAGTAGGCGAGGTAGTATCCAAAGGAGGCACGGATGGCGACTGAGAAGGGGATATGGAGTTTGGCACCTATGGCCCCGTTGAGAACCATCGGGATAGCCACGCAGGATGTGCCGACCACCATCTATTGCAGTCAGCTTTCATTCGATTCTCTGCCCTCCCAATGGAAACATAGCACGTAAACCCAACCCCAAATTCCCATTTAAGATCCACAAATAGTCAAATAAAAATAATAACAAAACAAGAGATACAAAAGAAGAGAAATCAAACG
Source organism: Chlorociboria aeruginascens (assembly GCA_002276475.2). NCBI lineage: Eukaryota > Fungi > Ascomycota > Leotiomycetes > Helotiales > Chlorociboriaceae > Chlorociboria > Chlorociboria aeruginascens. The sequence goes on from NCSK02000097.1 coordinate 82,516, forward strand.
CACAATAGGAATGGCCTCTCTCCAACTCAACCCCACGGCCAGCACACTCGACGCCGTCTCCCACGTCCCCAGATTAATGGTGTCCGTGGCCCAGTACGCCATCCACGTCCACAGCGTCCAGGTCTGGTTCTCAATCGGCACCGGGTCCATATCTTCGTTGGTCCAAACATGGTCGGGCGCCAGCGCAGATTTCTGCTTGGGCAGTTGCCATGCTTTGACGGTGGTGCAGCGCGCGCGAAGCTGTTGCTTATTGGGGATGTAACGCATTTTTGACTTGCTTGGTTTGGCTTTGCTTTGCTTGGCTTGGCTTGGCCCCCTTCGATCTGCTTAGGGGAGAGAATTACATGTAGATGAGTGGGTGCGTGAGGTGATTGGGATGGGGGATTGTTTGTTAAGGGGAAGAAGGGGGAGATGTTATTTATTTATGTATTGATTGATGGATGAGGATAAGAAGATAGATAGATAGAGAGATAGATAGATAGAGATAAGAGCTTCTGCACCCATGCATGCTTGCTATAAAGCACCGAGGGGCGGGCTCAGCTTATGCTGGACCTTACCGTGCGACTTGAATTGAGCAGAGTGCCCCAGATCTGAGATCGGGGTAAGGTCATGTGTGTATGCAGAGGGAAAATTATTCAATAATGACGCATGGATCTGAATGGGCGGCCACTTGACCCCCATGCGTGGTGGTGTCCGGAACAATATACAGTAGAAGTCTTCCATGTTCCATGCAGCAGGGAAGAAAGAGACCCCTGTGTGCACGCACTCGGTACATCTTACTGCACTTGCAGCTCACAGGACGAAGGGAAGATTCCAGCCCTGCGATACCCTTCGCACCTCCCATGGCCCACCACCCAATCACTCTGCACGCTCTTATCACTAGACCAGCGCTCCAAGCCCCACTAGCCCAAGAACGGGAGCTTAAACCTACGACCGCGAGGAACGGAATAGTAAAGCAGACCGTGAGAAAGAGGCCCAGCGAGTAAGCATCTGTATGTTGGCATGACAGGGAACCCGCCGGGCCCCCCAGGCATCGGGACAGGCCTTAGCGACTGAGAAGGACGGAGGCGTTCTCGGCATGGCCGCGGCCACACAGCGGCTCCGAGCGATCTGGAGAGAGATACATAGTTGGGAGGAGGGGAGGAACAAAAGAATGCTTCGTGGCCCGTGGCCCGTGGCTGGATTCATCATCAACGATCTCCTTTTTGGACTTTGTGGGACCTTTGGGCGCCATCCCTAAGCTGAGAAGCGTTGTTTTCTGGAGGTTTCAAGCATTCGAACTGCGTGCTGAGCCGAGGGAGCTTACCACATGGTGGGGAACATTACGAACGTCCAAATAATAGATCAGTTTTGTACATTATATATGCACCTCTTGTGCCACGCTCGCCATGCCAGAAGCCGTATGATCGGCAAACACGAAATAAATCTAGTATTACAAGTCCCTCATTCAGGACTCCTCCTCGTTATCCGAGAAGTATTCGAAATCCCGTGGAACTTCGGCTTCCTCCCCTCCTTCTTCATCTTCGTCCACGGCCGTCAAGACGCCCGCCGCCGCCGCTGCTCCTGGATAAGCCCCTGCTGCTTCGCCTTGAGCATCGGCTTGTCGGCGGAGATTGAACGATTCATTACGCAAATCTTCGAGCGTGGTGGGTGCTGCGGCCTTCTCGATTGGTGCCTTCTTCAACCTCTCTTCAATCAAGACCTTTCCTTCCGTCGGCTGGGTGTCAATAAGTAAGATAACACCTCCGGTTGGCTACATGAAATTAGCATATTTCAACATAAAATATGAAATACTGACCTTCTTGACGGGCTTGTATCGGCCGGCTGGGAAATTGATGAACTTGAGTTGAGCTGGTAGAACTCTTGACATGTTTTCAAGATCATAGCCGACCTTCTCCTTCTCGAGCTTCTTCCTGGCAATTTCTGCAGAAGTCTCCTTCTCATCTTTCTTGTCTTCATTCTGCTCTTCCTTATCTTTGGCCTCGTCAACCTCCATCTTATCCTCAACAGGAGGAGCTATCTTAGGGGTTGTCGGGGCCTGATCAATGTCCATAGATTCACCGCTTTCTTTTTGCTGTCGCTCCTTCTTCTGCGCCCGACGCTTTGCCTGAGCCGTAGTGGAGAGAACAGCAGTAGCAATGAGCGTAGGTGCCTCGTCCGCCTTGACCTCCTGTTCAGGCGGATAATCGAAGAGACTTGGGCGAGTGGCACTATGAAATTTGAAGCTCGGGATCTCAAGATCATGGTCCAAGCCAATCATTGATGTGGGGGTGAAGCTCAATGAGAGGAAGTGGGTGAATGGGAACCAATACCAGTACTGTGTGAAGATAGCCATACCTACAATGCCAGCCATATTGAGGTTCCCAGTTTGAGTTTGCAGCCCGATCGTGCAATTACGTCCTCCAGCATCGATGATACCAAGAGCCAGTGCACAACCGAATTTGGTCATGGCATCTTCATGGCGATCGCCAACGATCTTCTTCAACGTCTTTCGAATTGCCGCAACCTTCGGGTTCATCACTTCATTTTGCTGAACCACGATCATGGCGAGAGAGATCAAAGCACCTTGTCGAACAAAGTCGGTTGGATCCTTCATCATTGGTTCTAAAAGGTCGATTGCTTCGTCAAGACCAGTACCTGCGCAGGAGATACCAAGAGCCATAGCCGCACCATATCGTACATGTGGATTGTAGGACTCCGACAATAGCTCCACCATACGAGGGACGCTACCAGGTTTGCGGAAGAGGATGAAACCCAAACTCATGACTGCGATACGACGAACATCATCATTGACATCACTGACAGCAACGTGAAGCAGCTTTCGAACTGCCTTGTTACTACCTGTACCGCAATAAGCGAGAGCCACTGTCATGATACCACCATATCGGAGAGTTGGATCAGGATCATTGAGAAGGCCCTCAATAAGCACATCGGCACCTTCTTGTCGGCCATACATAATAAGAGCCATTCCAACAGCAAGACCACGGACAATCTTTTCGTGTTGAGTGTCGTGGGCATAGGTAATCATATCTTCCAATGCTTTTACGTTGCCAGTGCCAAGCATAATAAGGCCCATAGAAAGTCCAACAGCCTCGCCATTTAGAGCAGAATCGGTGTACAGAACATTCTTCAAGTTATCGTAAATTTCCTCGGATCCAGTGGCCATACCCGCAATACCCAAACCGAGAGCACCACCATGTTGAATAACTTCTTCCTGGGCTTCAGTGAATTGTTCCTTCAAATAATCAAGAGCTTCCGCGCCATGATTGGCGTAGATGAGACCATATGCATAGAGTGCACCTCCTTGACTGAATATGGAACCACCAAGAGATCCCTGACGTGGTAGATATGGTTCTAGAAGTTTGCGACATTGAGTGAGGTTTCCACGATGGATAACACCGAGAGCAGCGGTTGCTGAGAATTTAGACCAATTCACAGCCTTTCCTAACCACTCTAAATTATCTCTGAAGAATTTGTCGTTTGTTGTGCCCTGGTTCATGAAAGCATTGCAGAAGGTAACAGCAGTGTGAAAGATGGAGTTTCGGCCTTCCAGACTATCCCGAACTTTGTTGAGGATGCTCAAGTCGGTGTGATTATTTCGGTAGAGGAATTCGAGGTTCAATTTAATCGTTTCGCTACCGTCTAGGATCCTACGTATCGAATCGAAAATTTGGAGATGCGAATCAGAGAGTTTGTCTGTAGGGGCAGGTGCGCCAGCTCGATCGTTCAATTCTCCTAGAAGCTGATCCGTTTCTGTGGGGTTTTCCTTTTCAGGCTCCTCGGTAACCTTTGCTGGTAAATCTTTGATAACCTTGGCCAAGAATTCTTGAGTGCCGTTATCATATAAATCGAATGCGATTTGGTATGCGATAGCAGTCGAAGTCTGGTCGTCATTCGCTACCAACCTTTTCAACATTGTTGATGCCTCCTCATCTTGATTCAGGTATACTACACATTTCGCAATTGAGAAATAATCTGGAGTGGGAATATCGTTCAGTAAGTCAAGGATTAACCTTAAAATCTCTGTGCGAAGACCTCTTTCCTGTACAACTCCCATGCAAATGTCCAATACATATTCCATCAACTCTTCGGTCGGCCCGGCAGATCCATCTGTTTGCTTCCCTCTCGATTTCTTTTCGTCATCACTAGCACGTTTAATGACTCTTCGTAGAACCTCAAGATTTCTGGCCTCAACCGCAATTCCAACAACTTGTCTGTATCTTCCTTCGCGCAAACTACTCTCGAACAACCTCTCGATAACGTTTTGTAATGCCATCTGAGTATTGCGATCTGGTAAGACTTGCGAACCAGTCTTCCCGGTTTGAATGGAAGGTTCTAAAGTATTGTCTGCAGTGGAAGCGCGAGATAGGAGGGATTTCGAAGGTAATGTTGATTGCGAGAAAGGGGTTGTTGGTGAGGTAAGAGCAGCTGTTACATTGGCCTCGCTCGCCCCATTGGCAAAAGAAGTCGCGAGCGTGGGAAGTTCTCGAGAGCCCTCTTGGGGTTGAGAATGATGGCTTTTCGATACATTGATATAGGTATCGACGCATTTCGAGATGATAGTCTCTTCGAATTCGCCTCCCTTGTCAAGCTTAAATAGATCCCCAGCACCCAGCGCAAAGGTCATGCTCTCATTGTACTCCTGTAGATGATAATATACCTTTGCCAGGACTAAAGATGCCAGTCGTCGCTGAGGGAAGGCTTCATCTTCATAGAGTGCTTCACTGGGGCGAGTCAGCGAGGGCAACAGAATTCCATGACTATCCAAGTGTGGGGGTATCTTACATTTGACCAACTGAGCCGGCAACCTCGGTCCAGAGTGTATCGATATCATCGTTCAAGGTTTGCAGAGCGAAGACCTTGAGCTCTGGCTCCTCGTCGGCCAGGAAGCCGAGAACCCCTGAGGCTGAAGTAAGACCAGGCATGTTGGAAAGGGAATTATGTAGAGATAAAGAGAGCTGGACCTGATCAGCTGGTAGGGGATACAGGATCGAGTCTTGCACCGGGTGAAGAATGGGAGACGATGATCGAAAGGCGTTGGAAGGAAGCTGTTGATTACTACAACTTCAGGCACACTTTGTCACGTCAACCACAACGTCGACCTCACAGCCGCGCCCACCGTTAAGCGAGCGACTATTGCGTTCTAGGCTAGGCCGCTGGATCCTTAATAAGCAGCATCACGGGACTGGACGCGTGTCTAGAATTTGTATGTAGCGGATGAAATACCCCAGAACGACTGGTTTTATTAATATTAATTTTGATATTGAACCTTCTCTGATATCAAGTTGCCGATGAATCACTGCGCACACCCTGGGATCCACACCCGGTCCCTATACCCTCCCACGGGTGTCTGAATTTCCCAGTCGCATTTGGCGTGATTCGGGTAGGCAACCAAAGGGGTGTAGAAAAGTATAACAACCCTCTCCCTACAACATCCCGCTGCATCTGTGAACATCGCACCATCCCCCCTCATCTCCACCCATCCTCACCCGTCTCCACCGATCGCGTAGACTCAAAAGTACATCGGACACCGTGAGAAGCACACCTTGTTCCCTGGCTGTGACCCGTGTGTGCAGAGTCCTCTGTATGGATACGTTTGCGCCAGCCGCTACTGAAGTGTCGAATACGATCGGGGTGGAGTGCACGAGGGTTGATATCGGATGAAAAGCGTGTCAGGAAGCATTTGGAACATCTGCAGCCCAGGGTAAGGCGCCTGTTTGGGGGCTGGCTATCGAATCGCAAAGATGGATCTCCGTTCAATCATCAATACAGATGCTGGAGATTCTTCTCGGAAGCAAGCTGCACCAGTGACTCCTGTCCAAGCCCACCCCACGCAGGGTTTTCGAGAGTATAATCATCAATCGCAAGCCTCACCGGGCAAACATCTCTCACAAGACTACGGAGCACAACCTGGTGGACCTTATGCCTCACCAACGACTTATCAAGGGGTGTATCACGGACGCCCCGCTGCTCCTCCAGCCATTCAATCATCAGTCTCCAATGATATACGCTCTCCTGCTGGATCGTACTCCGCTCAATCACCATATCGACAAACCCATTCTTCTTCTATGAACAATAATCAATACCCTTTCCCACCATCTCACCAAACTCCTGAAAGTCCCGCTCTACATCAACAATTCCCAATTCCATTACAGCACCGAGAAAGCTTCCCGCAACCTCCTAACCTTCAACACCATAATTCCCAGGGTCGAGGATCACCCACTCCTCAACCATCCCCAGTTGGTATTCCTGGAGCACCGCATCCATTTCTTCAGCATCAAAGATCCCAATCCACACTGTCGAATTCTACCCCTACGTCTGCCCAAAGCCAACATCAATACCTTCAAGACAGCCCTGTTGCTGCGAACCATTATCCTCCTCCGCGTCAACAATCCCACCCTACCACACCTCTTGGGCCACCTCTACCGCGACGAGAATCTTCGGGGGGGTTTAATCACCCCACGAGCCCATATCAACAAAGAAGTTCTCTGGGACCATTTCCTCAATATCAAACATCTCCCGCACCTCCACCGCCTTCCACCTCAAAACGACTATCAACTACTTCGAGCGCCTATGATTCCCACCGGACATCAACAAGCCAAAGGTCCATCAGTGAGAGAGAGCAAAGTCTAAGTGTTAGTCCGAAGACTCGTCTGCCAAGTCAACCAGGAAGTGACATCCACTCTCAACTAGAAAACGGTCATCTGCCCACAAAACGAAAATTAGGACATCGAGAAATTGTAATGGAACCACAGCGCATGGACGAACGAGAGGAACCTCCGCATATGGAACAACCAGACGTAAGTCAAATGAACGGCGACCATCGTGGTGTATCAACAGCTTCACCTTCCCCACAACCACCTCCCAAAAAGCGAGTTCGTTACAGTTCACCTCCGATTTGGGCTCGAAAAGCAACTGGACGTCAGAATACAAATGGTAAGCAGTCCGAAACTGTTGTACTTCGCGCATCACCTCTCACCAAAGCTGAGACTAATGGGCATCCGCAAATGTCCCCAGCTATGAGTCAAATAACTCGAGAGTCAGCTGTAAAGTACATTTCAGATGTCTGGGAGGCAAGCATAACTGGCGATAAACCAGTAGGAGAGATGGAAAGACAGCTGGCAGATTTTCTCTTCGTCCATGTCGTCAACCGTAGCGATGAAGGAGAGTTGCGGCATCGAAATATCCACATCGAGATTGAAGCCAAATTCGGGCAACTTATTGATAAACTCATGAATACCCGGTTCCGAGCTCCCGTCAACTCGGAATGCGCTGTGGCAGATAATGGACACCTCGGATTCAAAAGCTCAATGACCGAGGTATGATGATGTCCCTAATCCTATCACCCCTACTGACCTTCTTAGTTTCAACATAAGACGTTAAATGAGTTCTTGAATAAAAAAGTCGCCGAAACGCACCCAGATAATCCTGAGCAGCAAGGCAGAAAGAGAATCAAGATCGACTATTTACATAGGAGAGAAGTTGACAAGTTTTACGAACTCCCTTCTGCTCTACGTGCATCTCTTCCCGCTGCGATGCAAGCTTATCTTCCAGACCGATATCCTGTCAAGGTTCGAGTAAGTCACGATACTAAGACCGGCGAGGTCCTGGCAGCTATTATAAAAGCCAGAGTCGCAGATTTCAATATTCACTTGCCGCGGAGTCCTCTCGATTGTCGTATTAGTGTCAATTTTGAAATGAAATATGATGGACCCATTGATGATTTGACCAGAGACGAAACGAGGATGCCGGATCGGAAGAAAGATCGCCTTAGCTATACCCAATCAGTCTACCAGGTTGATCTCACGCAAGTTTCTCAAAACGTTACAATTAATGTAAGTGATGCTCCTGTTTAGAGTAACCATCTAATAGAATATAGGGTGTCGATCGAGTGGGAAAAGAGCATGAACTTGAAGTTGAAGTTGACACTGAAATGGTTCGGGAAATGGGTGAAAAAGCAGTAAATGCAGACACTAAACCCTATCTGTCTCTGGTCGAAGGCTTTCTCGACAATATACGAGTTCTCGCTAGAACTGTTCCACTCGACCAATAAGGCAATTTCACTAGAAATCGGCAAGAAAATTCTCGTCCCCACTCAGTTGAAACCATTTTGCATAGTGGGACTTTCGAGGACTCATCTAACATCTCCTTTCTTTTCTTCATCCCCTTGGAGTTTGGGATAGCATGGCGGTAGGACTGAAGATTTACTGGGAAGAAAAGAAAATGATGATCCAAGCTATCTACTATATAGCTTGTGGCCTAGTGAGCAAATGTTTCGATTAGTTACTGAGGTTGACTCGCTTCAAACCAATATATAATATCTTGAGCCTACAAACATTGGCCAAGGTTGACTCCAGTCTTCTTCATCTACATTTTATTTTTCCCCCTATTATTAGCAAGTTCAACTAGTTGTGACTCGCAGGCGTCTTTTCCGATATTCTTCTTGCTAGAAAGCTCCTCGATGGCACCGATGCAAAGCGTACCCTTATTTGATTTGTACGCCTCAATTTTGATTTCCAATTTTTAAAGAACAAATAAAATTTAATTGTTGGCGCGCGTCTCTCTCTCTCTCTCTCTCTCTCTCTCTCTCTCTTTATCCAATTGATACCTAGTAGACTAGATAGACCTGGTCCACTGAAACAACTATTCTGGACTTTTGGGCATCTATTTAACAGAATTTGTTAAATGTTTCAAAAACTGGCAAAAAGCCTTCTGCCTAATTTAGGCTGTTATCAATAACACAATGTATTTATTACCTTTGTATTAGTAACTTACCAAAGTTGGAATCCCAGAAATATAAAGATATTTCTAAAAGCCATCTTTTTTTCAAAAAATTCAATGTTTCAAATCAAGTTCTTTCAAGATTTAACAATTTACTATTAGTTTTCCCCAACAATGGCTTTAACAGCACCTCCCCATGCGAACAATTATTTAGAATTAACGTGACCAAAAAATCAGGAATTTTTCAGCTCTCTCCAAACGCTATTTGGCAAGAAGGCCTATCTAATCAAGTCGGATGCTGAAACTGTTTGGGTTGATTGACTATCCATCTCTGGAGAATACTAACGTCGCTCAGAGGGTAGTAAAGGGAAAAAAACTTTGTTTAAAGATGCGGTGATTTACGTGCTAGGTTCTGATCGGGAGATGGTGACTGCCCTGAAGCGGTAAGTTGTTAGGCAGGAGGGGTTGACAAAAATATGGAGAACCGCCCTTTTCAACACTCGTAAAGGATAGGGTTTTTACAATTTATTATTGGTTATATTTAAACTGCGTTCAGAGAGGAATATATTGTGGCGCATGCAAATTTCAAGGCGAAAGTGTTGAAAATATATGGTATTATTTTAAGTATTGTGACATTTACAAAAACTCTTTCAATGGAAGAAAATATAATTCTATATATTGCCTCTCTTTTAGGACTCGAATGATAATACTCTTAGCATAGGATTAATTCAGTAAGAAAACTTAATTGAGAGAGTGGTTAATAGAAAATGGCTCAAGCTAGATTGGCCAGACTGCCTAGATCTTAGGAGAGGAATGTCTTAGAACTTCTGCAGTCTGCTGATCCAGTGAACTTTCCATTTCGAGAGTATTCCCGCCAGAATGTGAGGTTGAACTGTTCTTTTGCACCGCACATTAGATCATGAATTTGGAGCCGTGGTAACAGACGGTTTAGCTATTAGGTGGCATGCTAAATATTCCCTACCTTCGACTTCTCAAACTGACATCGTACAAATACGAGGGGCTATATCAGAATTAACTACCATCACGATAACCTTTTCCATGCTTATCCCCCAATTTCTAGTTACCCGTCAGCGAATGCAAATACGGCATCAGGTCAAACTAAGCTTTCTGCGAGTCCTCTTTAGTAGCTTGAGCTGCCTCGACATCTTTTTGGGTTCATCCATTCCCAAAATACGCAAATCAGTTCTCAGAGCCTGAAGTATAAGTATACCCCCAATCTTCCCACCATAGCTCTCTTTTCACAATACTGGAAACAATACTGGAATATAAGCTACTGTCTGAGCAGACGGCAATCACTCTTCTTATGATACCCCCATTGAACCCTGACCTAAAATCCTCGCTCATAACAGTTCGAGGAAGAAAGCCTCACAATAAGCTCTCAAATCTTCCGTAGCCTAAAGTATCGGAATAATAGTTCAAATGCCTTGTATTTGTACTTTCTGCAGAATCCTAGCAATGAGCGTAATCCAAATCTCCGTTCCGTATTGCAAAGAACCTATCGAAGCAGATGCAGGGCCGTTGCCAAACAAAGATTAGGGAACCCAGGAGCTGCAATCCCTAGATAAGTATTTGGAATCCAGTACTCCCATCCTATTTCCGGGCCTCAAAGAGATCAATCTCACCTCTAGTAATTGATAACGGAAGCGCAAGAGACTTATCAGTCCCAGTACAACAAATAATAGCATCATCATCTCTTTCTTTACCATCTGCCGTTCTGACTCCATTCTTAGTCAAGCTTTCGGTTCCAGTTCCTTCTTGAGCACCTCAAGGTATCCTGGCTTTTTCGATACCACAACTATGTCTCCGGGTCATCGAAACTTGCTCGCAAGGATGTGGGGATGCAATTCTCTTCAGCCAGATTGCTGAAGACGAACTTTACTGCGCGTCTCCATCGAAGCATGGGTCATATGCCCGACAGCAATACCGTGAGGTATTCCCGGTAACGCATCGGCTCCTCAATCTTTATCTAATATGGCATTAATGCAGCTGATTAATGAGATTCTTGCTAGTCAGTTTACTGCCTCCCTTCCTCTAGTGCTCCAAACAGAAGTTCAGCAAATTTTTCGAGTCTTGTGCTAGGCAAAATGCAGCTACTTTTCTAGTCATAAACACATAGTTGAATCCTTACATAGGACTCGCAATTTATGCTCTTGCCTTGGCTATACCTTTGGTTGTTCTCCAGGATGAAAAATGTATTAGTTAGACCTTTGAGTTTTAGTGGCTCTTTATGTGTACCAAGAGTTTCCGGTAACTTATACTTCCCAGCAATTAATGATTTTAATTATATGAAAAGTTTCAAATCCGAACTTTTTAATTATTGATTTCATATACTTCTGATGCACGCCATAAAATAAAAATTGTCTTTTTCTCAGTCGCCTTTTGAAACTTCAATATTAAGACTATTAAATCAGTTCCAGTTATAGTGCTTGATTTAATGGATTTTGTCAAGAATTGACTGCGACCGACTCAATAATGGTCTAAATTAGTAGTAATACTCGTAGTATACCAGTAGCATATCGGTTCCTTAAGAGGCTCAATATCGGAGTAGAAATATGACTCCATTTGAGTAAATAGGGGTAACTCAATATGAGTCAGAAGGGCTAGGAACTATTACTGTACCCTAGAACCTCTTCTACCTTTAGATAGACTAATAATACAACTCTACTCATAACTCTTTGAATAACTAATCACATGCAATCCGTTGCACCTGTAGACTTTACAGTTCAACAGATTTGTATTGTCAAAAATTGATTTATTGCTTTTAATATAAAAAATTCATTCTATAATAATTAAATATTTGAGACTCCAAGTATAAATTCAATTGCAAATAAAAAAATGCTAAAAACCCCAACAAATAAAATTCCAGTACTACAAATTATCAACGCCTAAAACTCCAAATCTAAAAAACAAAATTGCATTCAAAAAGCAAACGCCTAAAACTCCAAAATTAAAAATCAACGCCTAAAATTTCAAAACCAAAAATCAAATGCTGCAAATAACAAATGCTTAAAGCTTAAAAACTCCAAATTCAAAACCAAAACCAAAAAATAAAAAAACCATATTGCATGCAAAAATCAAACGCCTAAAACTCCAAATCAAAATCAAATGCTGCAAATAACAACTGCTTAAAACCCCAACAAATAAAAAACCAATATTGCAAATTATTAACGCCTAAAAACTCCAAATCCAAATCCCAAAAAAAAAAAAAAAAAACAATATTGCATGCAAAAAACAAAACGCCTAAAAACTCCAAAAATCTAAAATCAAATGCTGCAAATAACAAATGTTCAAAATCCCAACAGTTAAAAAACCAATGCTGCAAATTATCAACGCCTAAAAACTCCAAATCCAAATCCAAATCCAAAAAAAAAAAACAAAAACAAATAATATTGCAAAACCCAAAACGCCTAAAGCTCCAACGATGAAAATCCAGTGCTGCAAATAACTCCAAACTCCTGATAAGATACCATAAGCTCTTTTCCGTTTTTTTCTTCCTTTTTTTTTGTTGTTATTGGGGGTTTTTTTTTTTTTTTTTTGGTAAACTAATACTCCCTGATCACTTGATCATCTCTTGGTTTCTCACCTTCCACGCCATCTCCTGGAGCCCTTACTATGGGCGATTTCCTTAGTGTGTGTAACCTTGCTGGGACGGATGATACCCTCCCCCACCTTGGCCTTGCTGGGGATAATAGTATCCTGCATTGGCTCGACCTTGTTGGGATGGGTATTGGCCTTGGTAGCCTTGACCTTGTTGGGGTAGATATTGGCCTTGGTAGCCTCGGGATTGCCCTTGTAATTGTCCTTGCCCTTGTACTTGTCCTTGCCATTGTCCTTGTCCTTGACCTTGACCTTGACCTTGACCTTGCCCTTGCCCTTGCCCTTGCCCTTGCCCTTGCCCTTGCCCATACGCAGATGTAGACCCAGACCCAGGAGCTTGCGAGGCATCGCTTTGGGCTCTATCTACCCTTTCTTGATAAATCCGTTTAGCTAAAGTTATGATCCCATTGATGCACCCCTGTACTAATCGAGGGAGTAATTGTTCGTTCTGCGTTTGTAAGTATGTTGGATAATTACGTTCTACATGACAGCTCTGGAAAACATTTCCTGGACCGGGGATCCTAAGGCCTGTTTTTCCGAGCGGATATGCACGGGTGCCAAATTCATTGCATGCCGCCGGAGCTTTGGTCATCGCCACTACCAATTCTGAATTCCGGTGTTGGTTATTAAGTAGAATGCCGTTCTGAAGTGCTCTAGCAAGGGCATCCGTATACATTTCAGTAATGCGTGCTCGGTTTCCTGTCTGCGCCTCTTCGCTGGCTGGGATAACCCTTTCTAACATAGCCTCGAATTTTGTCCAGGATGTTTCATTTAATCTATCACAATGGGTGACCAATGCTGTTTCCAAGTAGAATGCTCTCTGTGTCCCGATCACTCGTTCTGCGGTCTTCGCGAAGCCCACTATAATTGCATGAGAGTCACCAGCTGTCAAGCCCAGGGCGTAAGTCTGAAATGCAGCGACAGAGCCACAAAATCGTGGATTGTAAGCGGCACGCAAAATTATTAAAATATTCTCCCAGGAGAGAAGATATGATTGTGGAGCGTTAAGTGCCGTGAGGCGCGCCATCACGTCTTGGCTCTAAAGAACGACATTAGATTTTCTATTCCATTATGAAAAAGAGTGGGAGCATTAACATACACTCATCTTATTCAGTGTTACACGGAGTGCTGAGTATTGCTTTTGATTTGAGTAGAAATGGAATGGTTTTGGTTTTGAGTGTTTTTTGGGAAGAATACAGTCAGTTTATATAGCAAGTTAACTATAGTAGCATTGGGCTATTGAAGTTACTGTTTGCAAAATTCAATCAAATATCCGTGGTAGGCTATCAATACAAAAATAAAATATCTCTTACAAGGTTATCTCTATATGGCCTCCTTGCTTAGACGGCAGGGCATCTTCAGGACGCAACAAGGTTTCATGTAAGGGCGGCCAACTTCACCTTAATGTGATTGGTATTCTGCTGGCACACTTCTTTTGAATATTGGCATAGCTATCGGTTGGGTTTTAAGAGACATACAAGATTTCATCTAATTTTTAGTTAGACGTCGTTTTGTTTTTCAGGGATACTAATAGTAGGCCAGGTATAATTGTACGGTTCATATACCTGTGTACAGATAACAGTGTGGCTTATATTGTGTCTAAATATATGAAGAAATATTATAGCCTATCCCAAATATTGCACCCGGTCTGGATGAATAGTGTAGCCGTGATAACCAATCTCATTCTCCTGGAATGAAAATTTCTTCAATACAAAATTGGAAACGAAAGGCTATGAAAAGGAGTCTGAAACAACAGGTCATTATATGGGCATAGCATGATCCTGGAGGTGGACCCCTAGAAAGTGCTTGTCGGAATAAGCACAAGCAAGCGGCTACTGAAGTAGTGCTCCGAGAGCAACTTTAACAGGCTCGTAGGGCCAATCACAATGAAATATCCCGTGGCCAGGGAAGGCTGTTGCCATGGTTGATTCTATACAATGGTCTAAAATGAGTTGGTTGAAAGCTAGTTCCCGCTCCGGTTAATAGTGCCCTACCTGTAAATAAGCTTTCAAATAAGGCTGAGTGAGACATGGCAAGGCACCGGGTGGTCCGTGAAACGCACTCAATTACTCTTGACCAGACATACGGCCCGTCGGCTATCATCCCACACACTTACTTTGTAGGCGGGGGGGCTCCCGTTCAATACAATCATTCAATAGATATCGTGACTTGCATATAATTATGACACTCTTCAGCAATCCCTAAGGTGAACTAAGCTTGATACTGACATATGTATCTATATCTTCTGTATGCCATACACGTCATTGTCGGGGGGCAGGACCGAAGCTCTCCGGCACCGAGGTGCGGCCGGAGGAGGCACCGCGCTTGAACCGAGCCAATCAACAGCCGCGGCGGGATTCTTGTATGGGTGGTATATACGCCTGCTAGTCTGCCCAATCGATCTGGCGTCTTACGGGCCGTCCGAGCTGACCGACGGGGCGGTGGGATGGGGTGCGCTGGGATCCCCCCGGCCTAGCTGAATAGCCGTCGTATAAAGCTAGATCACCGACATAGTCGGAATTAAGTATTGAGGGCCACGTGGAGGAGCATCTCCGATAGGTCACGCACGAAAGCTACGCGTCATGAAAACGGGGACCAACAGCAGATGCACCGTCTGACAGCACGCCCGGAGTCGAAGCAGCAGACCAGCAATATGTGTCGCCGCCGCCTGTCCCTCCTCGTTTCTGTCCAGTTCCTCACACTTAAGCCTCTCAGGCCTTTCCGTCCTCATCATGACGGGGTCCTTTTCCTCGCCACGAAGATTGCGTCAAGGACGGTGACTTCAGAAAGCGCGGCCATGCGGTTCACTGTGCAGCATACATCTATCCCCGTGCGGCGGGCGATCTGCCCTTTCACTCATAAAGGCTACACATTTATCGTGGGAGAGAGGATCCACGGAGATATGATAGGGCTGGGATGGAAATCTCGAAGTGCCGTTTCCCAAGCCAAGATCCGGTCTCAACTTAAAGAAATGGCTGCAGAGATGCGCAGAATACCTTCTCCCTCAGGCTCGGGAGCCAACATTGTCGATGGTGGGAGACTGTTCGACTATAGGATTGTGGGTCCTATGCACTTGAGCCCTCTCAAGAGCGTTGGAGATCTTCACAAGTCCCTGCGAAGAGGAGTAGACGCCTATCCGAAATATCCCGACGACATTAACAGCATGGCTTGATGGGCCATGGTCTGCACTTGCCTTTATACATAGTGACCTGACCAGCTTAGATGTTCTAGCACGCGGGGATCAGATAGTTGGAATCGTTGATTGGGAAACCGCTGGGTGGTATCCAACCTACTGGGAGTATACCACGGCATCGCAAGTCGACGACGACGACGACGACGATGATGATGATGTTCATCCACAAAATTGACAAGTCTCTTGATTCGATGCCTAAAGAAACTAGCTATAGAGAGGATTCACCAAAGATACTTTGGCGGTTTGGAGCGATACCTTATAGGTGTGCCATCTAAGAGAGCAGGGATTCGCACTAGCATTGACCCTATACAAGGTGCAACGCTTGACTGCACCCTTAGGGTATTCTCTCTTTCTGCTTGATCAAGTCGTACGTTGCTGCTTTTTTCATGTCATAATTCCCCTTCTTGTCGAAGCGATGCTCATCTTTTTTTTTTTTTTTTTGCAATAGGTCATTGCCGCATCTCGTACTTTTTCCCACTCGGTCCTAGAGGCACCCAAGGCTTTCCCACCAGCCTGAAGCGCTTCCAATGCCTCTCTCACCCACCGATCCTCCTCGTCTGGCCTGAGTGAGATGCTGCGAAAGACACTTTCTAGGCGATCCATCTTCTTAACTTTTAACTTTCCCGATCAACACGCGGACGAGTAACATGTTGGCTGGCAGAAGAGTGATGATATCTTCCCAAATACCCATTGTATTTGTCTGCCGGTAACTAGCTTCTCCATTGCGTGATACCGCTTGCCTTTTCTACCTTCGACTTCTTCCTTAGTCCAACCCGCAGGGCCTAGTGATAACCACTTATCGCCATATTAATAGCATACGACATTCTAAGGAAGCTGAGGTGTCTTCAATTACTTATCTTCTCTGCATGACGTGGTAGGGAGCACCACCACGGACGTCAAGAGCAACGTCGAAACGATCCTTGTTGAGGGGGCATTTGCACTCTTGCTCTGTCAATGTTGCTAGCTCTACGCCTGGAGACAGCTGAGGAGCGATATGTTGTGGGGAAGAGCACGGGCGGTTAGGCTGCGCGGTGGGACCCCATGGGGCGGGTCCAAGGTAGATGGACCCGCCCCGCGGGGATCCACGGGGCTTACGTACTCGTCATGGGGCGGGTTTCCCGGACCCAACCACGCAGTCTACGTAAGGACAAAGTGAAGTCCTATCAAGTGTGCCCAAATCGAGAGAGATCTGA
Organism: Chlorociboria aeruginascens; assembly: GCA_002276475.2. Classification (NCBI taxonomy): domain Eukaryota; kingdom Fungi; phylum Ascomycota; class Leotiomycetes; order Helotiales; family Chlorociboriaceae; genus Chlorociboria; species Chlorociboria aeruginascens. The sequence goes on from NCSK02000097.1 coordinate 99,241, forward strand.
TAGGTTTGGCTTGATCATACACTCTCCTATGTGTGAAATAATTAATGAAGAAGACTTTGGTTGACGTTCTCTCAAAAAAAAAAACCAAAAAAACAAAACGGAAGGATAATCCTTCCATGAAGATCTGGCGGTTCTAGAATTCAATATGCAGAACATTATAGGTTAGTTTATTAATTCATCTAAGCATTACAAGCCAATAGATATGTCTATATAGTATTCATTAGTCCACATCAAGCTCTAATCCGTAATCACACAAAAGACATTCAAAACCACGTAAGCCAAACCCCAAAACGACAACCCCACCCACCAAGTAGTAGGATCGAAGGTATCCACAAAGAATTGTATATTATAGTTGCGTGTCTTTGTTTGTAGTGAAACAAGAAGTTATAATGAGGAATATATACAGAACGCTTCGTTGCTATGTGTGTAGTTTTACATATTGGAACCTCGTAGAGGTAAGAGATAGATGAATACTCTATGTTACAACTCTGCTCCGTAGCGGTGTATTAAACATTGCCTTGTCTGGGGAAAAATGTTCCTATTTGCTGAAATAGCGTCTAGCTGGCAAAAATCGGCGGCATAAATAGTGAGAACAAGGGTCTTAATTCAAAGTAAGACTCAGTAGCATCCTGAGACCAAGACAGGAAATAAACTGCAATGCTCCTGTATAGGTAGGTATCGTAAACAGTCATGCCTCTTCCCAAATAGCCATCTCCTCAACTACATTCGTCGGCGGATTATGTCCCTCTCCCTGTCGGATATATCGTAGTCGAGCTCCGTTTAAGTCTATTTCGAGGAAGGGTTCAATGCTTGGTAAGTTCGACCAGTCTGAGAAGTCAGTGCAAACATTTGGTTCTCTCAGTTCGCTCTCTTCGAGTTCCATAATCCTCTCAGCAACTCTCGCAGCTAGCAGGCTATTCCATAGTCCCTCCTGACGCGACGTTGAACGTAAAAGCGCAATTGCTTTTCGACGAATTATCGGGTCTCGACACTTAGTTGTGATACCGTAAAGTGGAATGACAATACCCATATCTAAACAGAAGGAAGTCGTGTGTCCCTCGAGAAAGGTAGAAGAGATGATCTTTTCACCAAGCGAAATCATTTCCTTGAACTGTGGCATGAATGTATCCCATCTTGATCGGTTTCCAGGGGGTTGATACTCGGTATGTACTGAGACATAGCTGTTAAGCAAGTGGAGTTGTAGCACAGCTAAGGCAATCTCCTCTTTCCGAGTCAAAGATGAGTCCTTCGATTCTACAAACGCCTGAAGTCCAAGAGAAAAACTGCCAAATAAATCTTCACAGGGACCCAAATTGGCGTTCAAAACGCCAGAAACACCCTCATAACTGACTGCTTGTTGGGACACGTGGCGGCGGTTGCTGAATGACTGACAACCGTATTCATAGATAATCTTAGCCTCTTCAATACTCGAGAATGTTGAGGGAGTACTTAAAAGCGAGGTTTGGTACACCTCATCGTCTCCAATCATCTAGTGCAGATGCATCAGCAACCGTGGAATTTGGGAGAGAAAAGCGAATTTCATACCCTTGCAACTCTGGGGTCCAACCTCGCAAACATCAGAGTCAGAACATTAGGTGGAGCGTAGAAATCCCTGATGCTTTTGGAGCCAAGCACCCGGTGTTGAAATACTCCATTTTGTTTATCATGCAGGGTTTCGCACAGTAGCTTCGCGCCACTTCGAATATGAGTCCCTGCTGAGGCATTGTGGCCTTGCATATTCTTAGACAAGCAGATCGTGTCAGTAGTAGATGATATAATGGACTCGAGACATACTTCAAAGCAAGCAAAAAGAATGCACGAGATCAGGCAGACGTCAACCCCGAGCTCCCTACCTCGAGACAGAGGTTCCAGCAAGTCTCGAATGGCAAGATTGTATTGCTCCAAAGCAAACGACTTCCTTGGATCAAACCGCGGCAAAATCGTTGTCTGATGGTCGAACAGCTGATGGAGTGAGCCTATAGCAACAGCAGCATGACGTATTGCCGGCTCATGGTGAGCAGCTTGAAGAACGAGTCGTTCCCAGAAATCAGAGCCGAAAAAGCCACCCAATTGTGGGCAGGTCCGCTGCATAAAGCACGCAAAAGATCTCCTTGATTCTGGCGATGTGTCAATGTCGAAAGACGGACTTGCCATGACAGGGATTATGTCCAAGGGTGACGAATGCGAGGTTTGGACATGATAATAGCCGTCGCAGACACGGCCTGTTGAAATGCATCTGAGGCAAGCTGGCCGTGTCTCGTCGCATTTAACTCGTCTCTCTATCTAATTTCAGTCTCTCATTCTATCATGTGATATGATTCCTACGCTTGCATGTCGGGCACCCCGTCCTAGTATGTGGCGCGTATGCTCGCTTTCTCCTCCCTTTGGCGACCTTCGGCATCTGAAAGTCGAGATCTGCTGAGTGGGAGATGGCTATCGGAGCAGAATTGCATAGGCATACAGTGAGGACGGCATCTAGGTCCGAATGTAGTAAATATAAAGTTGCGCGGAAAAGAAAGGGTGTCGTAGTAGCGGCTGCTATTTTTAGCGAATCAGCGCACTTACGCGGCTGAGGGTTTCTTATATCTTTGTATTTTCCACATGCTCTTTTATAATTTTAATAATCTTTACCAAATGCCCAGAACCAACAATTTCAATGTATTTGCTAATACAATACTAGAGATATAAATTAGAAGGAATTAACGAAACACCCCAAAACCTTTCATAAATATGTGAACTAAAAAATGGAAAAGGTATACGAAAACTTGTAGCTAATTAGAAATTGATAGTAATGTAGAGCAAAAAGACTAGAGCGATGATAGATAAATAGATAGATAAAGATATAAGTAGGGCCATAGGTCTCAGCCAGCGTTTGCTAAACGAGGAAACTCTTTGTATATTAAAACAATAAAAAAAAGGAAAAAATTTAGAAAAATATGTCAATTATATAAAACTCAAAATACACATATATTTCCAAGTGCCCCATTTCCCCATTTCCCCATTACGCACCCCCAAATCCTCCTTCTCCCAACCCTATCTAAACCTTCTCCATTTCCGTGACCACACCCTCCTTTCCATTCTCGGCCTCACTCGCATTCTCATTCGCCTCGCCCTTCCCCTCGCCAGCAACACCACCCAACAACTGCACCAAGCCAATCTCGCGATTGATGGCCTCCATGCGCTCGAAATCCTTGGCGGCGGTGCCCTCGCTACCGAAAATTACATCCATCTCCTCCAGCGTAAGGCGTTTGGTCTCGGGAACGAAGAAGTGGATGAAGGCGGCGCCGCCAAACGTCAGCAGGCCGAAGATCAGGTAGGTGCCGTAGGTGATGCCCGTGATCATGTCGGGCGTCACCTGACCGACGATAAAATTGTTCATCCAGTTGGAGGAGGCCCCCAGAGCGATGCCGTACGGCCGGTTCGATAGGGGCCAGATCTCCGCGACGATTATCCACGCGCAGGGCCCCCAGGAGTAGCCGAAGTGAATCACGAAGAGCCAGACCATGGCAACGGCGCCCCAGCCGGCAGCGGAGTGCTTGGTCCAGGAGTCTTGGTCGCGTGCTACGACTGTGGGTGCTGTTAGTGGGCTTTCGCCATTATGGAGCTTGCAAAAATTTGCCGGGAAGGCAAGGGAAAGGGAGACGAACTAATGGCTATGATCATGTGGCATGTGGCCATTCCAATAGCTCCTATTGTGAGGATGGGTTTTCGGCCTAGTTTGTCGATGTACAGCACGGATGGGATTGTAGCGAGGAACATGACGATACCGACCACGCCCGTGGCGAGCAGGGAGACAGTGTTTGAGGAGAGGCCTAGAGAGGCGAAAATGGTGGGTGCGTAACTTTTTTTTTTGTTTTTTTTTTAGCCGTCACTTCTAGTAATACAGTGTAGGGAGAAGAAAAAGACAGAGGGAGGAAGGGGAACACTAACTAAAGAATAGCATTAATGCCCGTCCACTGCTGAAAAAACATCGTCACCGTGGCCACAATAACCCTCCTAAACATAGCCTTCGTGGTAAATAGGCTACCAATGGCTACGAACTGTAGTTTTGCCGTATTCCAAGCCGTTAATTCTGTCAGCTTGGGCCAATTTTCCGCAATCGTTCGTTTCTCAAATATGGATTGGGCTTTGATTTCGAGGAATTCAAGCTCGACTAACTCGTGATCGGGGGGGAGACCACGGAGAGTGGAGAGCACGGTGAGGGCTTGTGCTTCCCGATCGTGGTGGATGAGCCAACGTGGGGAATAGGGCATGAATAGAATGCCGGTGAAGAGGATGATGGCGGGGAAGAGTTGGAGGCAGATGGGCACGAGCCAGGCAGCTTCGGATTGGCCAGCACCGGTGCCGCCGATGTAGTTTGTCCCGCTGTTTTGTGGTTAGAATTACTATTGCTGTTTGTGAAATTATGGTCGAGAAGGGAAAGGGGGAAAGGGGGAAAGGAAGGGGGGATTACTAATCAATCCAAAACGAAATCATGATTCCAGCACAGATAGCTAGTTGTTGTAATGCGATTAAGGAACCTCGTACTTCTGGAGGTGCGACTTCGGCATTGTACATAGGGACGATCATAGAGAGAGATCCGACACCCAATCCGCTATTTTGCGTTAGTTTTCCGGGAAAGAGTGTGGAATGAGGATAGGTAAAGGAGAGACGTACGTAACAAATCGGCCACCTAGGATAGATGAATGACCAGCTCTGTTTTTTTATTAGCTGCTTTCAATTCTTTCTCAAAAAATGGAGAAGGTGGAGAGTAAAAGCGCACGAAATAGCCGTAGCCTGCACCACAACCCCCAGAATGAAAACTCCGGTCGCCACCAAGATCCCCCATTTCCTACTCAACGACTCGGCCATAAATCCGCTTAAGAGTGAGCCAACCCACGCTCCCAATTCGAGAATGGAAGTCAGCCAACCTTTGCGGCTTTGATCAGCCGGATTGTTGGTATCGTAGTCGCCCATGTGGCTTTGGAATGCGGGCATCGTGAGAACGCCGGAGAAGACACCCTGATTGTAGCCTATGAGATTGGTGAGTGATGGAGAGGTGGGAACGGGAGAGTGGAAGTGTGAATTAAAGGGAGGTAGAGGTGAGAAAGAGGGCGACTACCATAAAGCAAACCGCCAATACAAGCAAACATCGCAATACTGAAAACGCGGAAGTTCTTGATCAGAGCTGCCGGGCCAGATTTGCCCATCAAGGCTTGACGACGAGTGAGCGCCGCATCGTAGATGCCAGCTGCCGCATTGGTTGCCACCATGGTGAGATTCTTGCAATTTCTCCCTAATTCCTATCTCTTGAGAAAATAGTCGCATATATAATGCGAGGTAGAATGGGACAAAAACATTTGTCCATGTGCGGAGAAGTCATCATTATATCTGAAGATCCCATCCGGCCAACTGGAGAGCTCCGGATATATAGACCGGGTAAATGATGATGGAGCGGAGCTTCCCCGGATCATCATCATACGAGACGGCCGTTCTTCGGACCAGGTGACCAGATGGCTCGGAACAGATCATGAACATGAAAACTGCAGATATAAAGGGTTCTCAATAGTATATAATTCTTGGGTGTAACCTCAAATCACTGTGCTCGTATTTTTGCACGGGGGTAAAGTATGCATCCCTAGCTCACTGGAACTCGACGCACGCACTCGAGCGGGGATTACCCAGAAGTCTATCAGACTCGTGATCTGCATACTTGCATGCTTCGTACATCCACTCCTTGCACGAGTGCGTGCAGGACAGTACAAAGCAACTTGTACCCCGCTCGGACCGGATAAAGCCATGCGGCACACGTTAACCGCAGGCTCCAATCAACGTGGCAACGAACGCCAGAACAGTACTTAGCAGTAGTCAGCAGAGAAATCTCCGCATTCAAAAACGGGTCTATTGTTTGGCATTTAGGCTAAAGTGAGGTATTACCAATGATTCTTTGATGGAGGTGGCTGCGAGGTTTAGGTACCCGCGAGGGGGGGGGGAGTCTTAGTGGGTACGAGTAAGTCTGGCTTGAGGAGGCAGTGAGTGTGTCGTGAAGCGCGTATGCGATGTGAGATGCAGATGCAGGAGAAAGGAGATCTGGGCAGTGTGTTGCCTTGCGATTGCGCGCTTGTTGCTGTAGCTGTGTGGAGAGCTATTGTGGTATGCTGCAGCGAAGAGCGGGAGGAACACAGCCGTGGATGTGCTGTAGCGGTGGTTAGCGCTTAAGAATGTCGCCAGGTGAAGATCATTCTATCATGATCGACAGTCATAGAGGGTCGTGAGTACAAAACATGCCACCGTCAGCGCTTCGACCACGGTGCGTGTCCGAGATGTGCCTCCAAAGACAGAGAAATGCCCTGGAATAGACGCTGTGCCGTACACTCGGGACGGCGGAGGACGGGTTAACACTTCAAGGGGCGGCGGATCGATTTGATATGGGCTGAAGGCGCTTAAGACGTGTTTCAAGTTAGCCTTAAACTATGGGTTCGAGGTCTTTGATGTTGCAGGAAACGCTGGACCACGCCGTCGGTAGCGACGACATGCGAGGGCCAGAGCAGATAAACAGGGTGCTGTCTGAAGATATTTGGATGGCCGTGTGGTGTCGCGGGAAACGCCGCACCGAGTTGTCGGGAAGGGCTGAGCGGCCGTGATGGTTACAGACTTGTTTGAAGAGAGGGGGAGGTCCGGAGATAGCCATCTTGGGTGTCACATCAAGCGCTCGAACATGTTCTTCTGGTAAGGTGAGTGAACAACATGTGGTTGTCGCGGAATTCACACGAGCGGCTGGAGGTGCGGTGCCAAGCAACGAGCTGCGTATGAAGGACTGACCGACGAGAACTTACCGCGTGGGCAGCAGACGATCCCATAAGAAGTTGCGTGTTCATATTACCTCGGGTTATGTTTCTGTGCTTCTGAGCTCCAGAGCTCCAACGGTCAAATCATAACCCCGCCAAGGCAAACCACAGACAATAACCGCCTCCGAGAGGAAACAAACATCTGGAGAATCGGTTAGCCCGATCGCGGTAGGTAACGCCATGAGTGGAATGGTTATCCTGTTGGGAGGCTGAAGAGCTGGCTAAGGCGGTTGGTTATAAGGCCTCTCTGGAGTCCGCTTTAGGCCTCCGTCATGTGTTGGCTTTTAGATATGCTAGACATGTCACGTGGGGCCATCCCGTCGATGCCTTTTCTATTTCCGTCCTAGCGCTTCCAGCCCGTGTTGGTGTTGTCCATCACGTGACCGGCGTCCATGTCCCAGGCATCGGAGTGGTGCAATGGCAACAGGATACTCACCAGTGAAACTCTGGCTGTGGCAGAAGGCCTCTGTCGGACATTCTGGTCCGCTGAACACCATTGGATTAGACGCGCGCTCTGTACTGTATACCGAGCGTGTATCTGGTTCTGTTCCGCTGGGCAGTTCACGTGCGTACAATGTTTCATGTTTCTGGGCTGCCGTTCTGAAACCGTATATCGACCTTACCCTACCCAGCCCCAAATCTGCCATGCCGCCTCTTGGTGTGCAGGTGTTCCGAGTCGAAGGGGAAACAAAAGAATCCACCACGCAAGGCCTTTGCAGCATCAATTGTCCAGGCAAGGCTTAGTGCGACCCCAGGAAGAACAAGGGGCATTGTGCATGCACAAATTTACCTTTCTACTGTCCTTCCCCCCTTCCCTCCTGTATAGTTATTTTTGTACTCCTAAGCGCCAGCAGCCCAACCGCCGGCCCACGTCCGCCAATGATCGGTCGTCTATCGGCTCGCTTCCCCTCGCTTCACCTCGCTTCTCTCGCTTCTCCCCTCGCAGCTAAGCCGCATCAAGCCATTACTGCCAAAGCTAAGCTGTTGGAATCGGATTTGGAAATCTCCTCCAACATCATCCACCTCCCACCATCCTCCACCACCACCCCACCTCCCAATGCCAACCTGGTCATGGCGCAAGATGCACATCGAATGAGACCCGCGATGGAACCTAAAAAGAGCCCCTCTGCCGGCCACGATCTCGTGGTCGTCGGCGCGGCTAACTGCTTCGCGTCTCTCCCTGTGTGTTAAATGTTGTTTGTTTCCCAGATCCCAGATCGACCAGCATCTTCCCCGTCTCCCATATTCCTGTTGGCAGCCTTGTTGCATGTAAGCTTGATTCTCCTTCGTCGTCCTTTTTCCTCCTCCCCCCCCCCCCCTTCCGTCCTATTTCTCTCTTAGTCGTCCCAACCCCTGACCCTTCTCCAATCGACGAGCAGGGGGCCCTCCAAACGGTCCAATCTAAAAGGGGAACAAGGTGGCTTGTTTCACTTTACAGTTAGGTCTCGATTTAGGACAGGGAAGACTGGCGTTAACGAGGGCCATATTCATCCTGAGGTGATTATCTCTGTCAGGAATTCCAACATCTCGAGGTCTGCACGTCTCTGTATAAAGATGGGCCGCCAGTCCCCCGTCTTGGCCTGGAAATTCCTTCAGTGCAACACGCAGTTTTTTGACCACTTTCCAGATTCTTTCCTATCCGTCTTCAATCCTTTTCATTATTCACTTCATTCTCAGAACCATAGAAGCCCATCCACTCGCGTGAGCAGGAAAGAAACCCCAACAAGAAAGATCTCCTTCTCTTTTGTCTCTTTGCACATCCTTCGTTTGACACGAAAAAGGTCCTCCAGGAGGGGCGCCTATAATCTTAATCAACACCAAACCGGCCCGCCGAGTCACAGAACCACCAGAAGCGCCGCCCACCGCGAGCAATGCCCAAAGACCAAAGGTCCCACCATCGAAGTACCTCGAGCATGGACTACTACCGATCGCTCCCCGTGGTCTCTAACACGCAATACGCTCCCATAACCTCGCGCCCGATAATGAGTAACTACTACGAACCCATGATGCAGCCATCATACTCTCCGCAACCCACGTATGCTACCGGTGGACCCGTTCAGGAACCGATGCAGCAACAATATCAACCCGTACCCGCAGCCATCACCTCCATCCGTCCTAGTTCAGGGGCATGGAATCCCAACGATGACCAGACATTGATGGCCGCTCGAGCACAAGGCATGAACTGGGCTCCAATCCAACAAGCATATTTCCCTTCTAAGACACCCAACGCATGCCGTAAGCGCCACGAGAGGTTGATGGAGAGAAGATCTGCGGACGACTGGGACGTGTTGAAATTAGAGGAGCTGGGCAAGGAATACATGGAATTGAGAGAGTCGACATGGAAACCTTTGGCACAAAGGATGGGCCAGAAATGGAATGTAATTGAACAAAAAGTATGTCCCCCTCCTCTTCTCCCTCACCTCTCTTTCAGCCTTCTCATGAAATCAAACAGTGTATGTCGCAAGGCTTCAAAAATCTACAATCAGCAAGCCGCTCCTTCTCACGCAGGGAACGCATGCTCACAGGTGACAACTCCGTCCAACTCTCCTACGATTCCAACACCAATGTCCCACAGCATGACGATTCCGGACTTAGCATGCCAGATCTGGAAGCGGATTACGAAGCCGACGGCTCCAGCGATCACAGTGGGAATTCGTTACAACCCGGCCAAGTACAATATTCGAATGGGCCGTATCAACAACAGCGGTTGCCGAGCATGGATATGGGGATCGATGCGATTATCAACCGACCGAGCGGTTTATAATCCCTTTCAATCCTTTACGACTCGGATACGGGGGGCGTTTTCTCGGGGGGCCATTTTCTTTATTATATCATCTTGGATTGGAGTCTGATTGGAATGGAAGGGATGGGACGGGCATTTCACGAATTGAAAGAAAGCATGGCGTTGGTGGTATGGGCTTTGGTCATCTCAAGAATCGCCATCGGCTTTTCTCGACGACGACAAAAAATATCTTTCGGCATTCTTCGGCGTACACGGGGTTCAATTTCTTACCTAGAGGAAAATCGTTATACCCCCTCCTCTCCTATCCCATTTCGGCATTTTGTCATGGATGGGGAGAGGTCTACTACTTACTACTATTATTACATCTAAATGATGCGGATATTGTCTTTTTTATAGTTAGTTTATCCGTATCCTTATCCTTATTAGTTTATTGCCTTCCTCGCTTCATGAGGCTGAGGGATTTCTCGTTGTTGTTGTTGTTGTTGTTGCTGCTGTTGCTGCTGTTGCTGCTGTTGCGCGAGTTTTGTATGTTATGTTTGTCGCGTAGCATAGACAGCGGAAGCAAGAGAAGGAAGATAGAGGAGAAAGAGTTGGAGTTAGATGTAGATAGATGGCTTTTTCGTATAGAGTAGTAGTATATTAAATCATTGTATCATCATATCGATATGTTGTGTGAATGTCTGTACTCTTTACTTTTATCTGTCCTCGCGGTCCTTCCCATTTCTATATTCCATTCCATTTCCATTTTTTATATTCCGTATCCCTACATTCTTCCATTACATTCTTTATACTATATCTCATCTCATCTCATCTGCAATCCCCGCCACCATCTCCAATCCATGCGCAGATCACCTTCCTCCCCCTCCTTCACCTCCAATTCTCTAATCTTGTTTCCCCCACAGCCCAGCGATTCCCAGCTTGTTGGAACGTTGGTTTTCTCCCTCTCTCACTAACCTCTCCCCCCACCCCCTGCCTTGCCTTGGTCTGGACATCAGGTCTGGAAAGCAGGGCACTAAGGTTTGAAAAGTGGGCTAGGTTGGTTGGCTATGTTGGTTGGGTTGGGTTGGGATGGGATCGGAGATCGGGGGAGGACTAGGGTCGGATTGGGGGTCGTAGGGCTGAGTAGATGGGTTGGTAGAGATCGGAGGGGTTGGAGGGGCTGTTGTAGAATAATTATTACGTAGGTAGGTACGTAGTAGGCAAATTGATTGATCGATTGATTAATTGGTTGACTGATTTGATTTGAATGAGTGGTGGAGTTGGTTGGTAGTTGGTTGACAAATATATACGATAAACATTAAAACCATGAATGATAAAAAATTCCCCATTCATAAAAAAAACTATAGGCCATCCCATTGTCATTCCACGGGTGATGACCAGCTCGAGATAAAAAAGGCTATACGGTTGCAGATAGGTTATATCTGATTAGATCTGATCTGACTTAAAATCTATTACCTAGATAGATCAGATTATAATGGTTAGTGCATTTGCTTTCTTTTTATTTTATTTCCCTTTTTAGGGGATTATATTTGTGTTCATATCTGAATAGATTTATAATTGTGGGAATATATCTCGGGTCATAAAGGGCAACTCTACCCATGGGAGTACAATGAGTCAACGTCGGGGCATATGTGGGATTGGCCTCATATATTGCCCCTTTGAGCTCTATGGGTGAATATGGGAGATTGACAAGGGATAGCTGGTGAATCAATAGGATTCACCAGGAGGCACCCCTTCAAGTATATAAGGGGTCCTCCCCTCCCAATCTCTTCCAGCTTTAGACTTAATAGAACACATTGACTATATTGATTCTCAACGCATTGATTGCAATCACCCCTGAGGTTTACCAACAATAATTATCATAAAAATGGGAGGCCATAGGTTAGAGAAAACAAGAGAGAGAGAAAATGCGAATGCGAGAGCGAGAGCGAAAGCGAAAGCCACTTATATATTTAAAGCAAAAAAAAGGGGGAGTGGGGGGGAGTTAGGTTCGGGTACGGTATATATTATATAATGCGAGATGTGTTTGTGTGCATAAGGTTGGTGAGGGGTGCGATGAGGGAGATGTAGTTATAGTTTGGATAAGAAGAGGTAGTTAGTTATCATAAGGGAGATGTTACGAAATGTTTACGACGTTTATTAATAAGTGAAAGGGGGACATACCCACGCAGAATTGAAATTGGATTGGGAGATAAATTATCGGAGTACAAATAGATAATAAATAACTTAATAAATAAATATTGGGTATAATATAAACTTAGCCATAACATTTTATTCTTCTAATCTATATCCAGTTAGAAGATAAAAGATGGGACAAACGCAATAAGAAAATTAAATAAGCATTCACGTTTTATACTGCATGCAAAAAAAAAAA
>NCSK02000098.1:0-110791 GCA_002276475.2 Chlorociboria aeruginascens
TTGAGCTATAGAATGCATTGGCATTATAAATCATTCCTTTTGGGGAATTTATAATTCAAGTCTTAGCGATGATTTATAATGTCTTGCTTTTCGTTTNGTTTTCCTTTCCCTTTTCTTTTTTTTTTTTTTTTTGCCTTTTTCCCCCCGCTCTACCGAGGGGGGGCAAGATTCTTATCGCTATCTGTCCATTAAGCCGAATCCGAGGATGAGCCGTTGGAGTTCCGGAGTGGTCGATTTTGATATTCGATATTAATATCTGGGAAAAGAGAATGACACGATTCAACTGCGATTGCAATGGTGATCTATTTTATCTACACAAATACTTTTAGTTCTGTCGAAGCGATCTGTGGGAGCAATTCTGATAACGCCAATGCAGTACCCATCTCAGTACCGGGGTATCTCTCGTTCAATTACATGATAACCTCGTTGGCCACATCCTGATCAATAGTTAGCATAGTATCGCTCCATCAGAATACCGAACTCACCCTCTTCAGTTCCTTGAATGGTAGGCAAACACAATTCTGCACCCGTACCTCATCTCCAACACCACATTCCTTGCCCAAGATAGTGATGCTTTGAACCTTGACACCATTCTTGACAATGCTTGTTGTGTGGCTATTAACAGGAGTAGGTGTACCTTCAACGCGAGCCCAAGCACCAACCCTGCTATTCCAGCCAATGATGGAATAGAGAACGCATGCATCATGTTTGATCTCTGCATCTTCCAATACGATGGACTCCTTGATTCTGACACCAGCACCAATGACTGCACGAGGGCCAATGGAAACATTTGGACCAAGTTTGGCTGTGGGATCGACGGTGGCAGTTGGGTGGATGAAGACGGGGGGAAGAATATTAGCAGATGGTTTAGTCAATTCGTTGGACCCGGTCTGCCATGCTTTCTGCAAGTAAAGAGCATTTGCTGGGACAGCTGAACCTGCAGTTTTGATTTGTCTCCAAAAGTCCTTGGTCTCATGAACAAAGAATTGCTTGCTGTCCGCCAAGTCACTCAAGATATCCTGTTCCAAGCGCAACACTTCATTGCTTGTGGTTTCTTCATCGTCTTGGAAGAAAGAAGATTCGAGATTTTCGGAGGATGGGTAGGAAACGAGGCGAGGACGCTCTGTACGTCTCTTGATGGCAGTTCGAATGGAAGGGAAGATGCATTCGGTAGCAAATAGGTAGACACCGCAGTTTATGAGATTCGAGATGTGAGATTCGGGCTTTTCGACGTAATGTAGAACTCTGCGGGTATGCGCATCCGAAACAATGCATCCAAAATTGCTTGCAGCATCTTCACTGACTCTTGTACCAAGAATAACAGCCTCTGCATCTCTCTCCTCAAACAGCTTCAGCATATCATTCAATGGGAATGAGCAGCATACATCTGCATTGAGGACGAAGAAGCGTTCTGGCTTTCCTTTGAGGATAGCGTCTCGAAAATGGTATAGACCCCCAGCTGTGCCCAAAGCCTGGTATTCGCGCAGATATACGATCTTAATTTGGGGGAATTCTTTCGAGGCATCCTTGATGAAATCACGGAAAACAGATTCATCGTAGTATCCGATCATGCAAACTTCTTGGATGTGGGGTACCTTTGCGATGGCGGTGAGGCAATGCCACACAATGGGATGTCCAGCAACTTCGAAGAGAGGCTATTTAATCAGTTAGAGAAGGGGTGAAGGAGGCGAGCAGATATACCTTTGGCAGATCTAGCGACAATGGTCTGAATCGTGTTCCTCTTGATGGACCTCCAACCTGAGTGTCGTCAATACTTTTGTTTATTTTATTGACCCTTCTGGGAAATTACCAAAATGACAGCCTTTGTCGCGCCATGCGCACCATTCTGCTTCTCTCTGTGTGGGATTTTCAGAGACATGTCTGCGGGATTTGCGAAAAGAGTGGACGGGTGTTGGATTGTTGTTGATGCTCTTGTTCTCCGCCCAAAATTAACAGCAGCGCAAATACGAAGACGGAGGATCAGGTTCTTCCCCTTTTCGACAAACACGTGTTCCTGGGGTCATGTGATCAAAGTCGGAATTGCCTCGGGGTCTTCTACATCTACATCCATCCCCTTCATTATGAAAATTGCACGCCTTCGAACACGCATTGTGAATAACTCCATATAGCGTTTGTGCTCTGCTATGTAATTAATGAAGTGGCTCCTTAGGTCCAGGGGGCCATAAAGCGTCGATCCAGACTCCTGTGGCACTTGGAATCGACCAAGTAGAGGTGATGTGGGAATTGCATTGATGCAGTACCAGGGTTAAAAGCTCCAACCAAGACCTCAATCCCGCCTTTCAATTGCCGCGGTAAGCTCGTTCATGACCGTTTAACACAAAGTTCACAGTTTCATACACAAACTGTAGGAGAACACCGTGAAGAAGCTGTCCACGCCTCCTTTCAGGGATATGCTGCTCTCTGGCACACCGCTTCTTTGGTGTTCCCTCGTCACATTTCATTGCGTTGCCTTACTGTTTAGCGATGCGTTTTTGTCCTTGTGGAATTGGCATTCCCGAGATATTCCAGTATGCGCCTTCCCCGCCATTTTTATATCTTCATTCTGCCTGCGAAAAAGGTTCCCAACAGCATCTTGCACACACCTTTGGCTCCCTCATTTGATCGACGGGCCATCACCTTGATCACTTATCGAGGGAATTTTTCGTTGGCTAATATGTCTCTGTTCACGAAACGCCATGCATGCACTTTACGCGTTTGCTACGGCCCGTCGAGAGAGAAACTCATGGTTCCTTGATTTGGGGCAGCTATAAAGTCGAGGGCAGGGACTGCTCAGAGATAGATTCAACTTTTAGTTTTTTATACTTTTGAGAATCAGTGTGTCAGTCGAATTCAACTTCACCATTAAACCCGAACTTAATTTACTGCTTCTCGCTTCTATCTTTGCTTCCGAACTTCCACATCTTCCCACCCTTTCTCACGCTCTCTCCCTTTCAACCTCGACCTTCTTTTCACAATACCTGACTCGCTTGCTTGGCATATTATTTGCCCTTTCTCAATCGAGTCACGACAGCTTAATCTTCTTTGAGGGTACGTCAATATCAGATTCTTTCGACTTTATGGCTTCCTATATTCTGCAGTTATTAGGGACCACCATGCGTTATACCTCACCTTCATCTCCATCTTGCACCTGCCTGTATCATTCAAGGCATATCATTTCTCATTTGTATTCTTTCTCTATACTACTGCTACAGTTTGAGCTTAAGCACTACAAATCACTTTATCTTTCAACTCCAGAATCTTCTATGCATACTGACATACTATCCAACTCATCAGTTGCTCAGCGCTACCTACTCAATCCGCCAAAATGCGACTCCGTGGCCGTCCGAAGCAGGAATCCACTGTTGCACCCAGTGGTTTGATGACACCTGCTCAGTCTACATCAGATCAAAGCAACGGTACTCCTTCTATTAAGGACGAGGAGTTGATTTTCACTCACACTTTACAAGGTGTACATCTTGAGTCATCTCGCCACGGGTTGGATGTTGAAGATGAGGGTTATGGAACTAAAGATCGTCGACATCGCTCCGATACAAGTACGTATGATCTTAATCATTATGGCGGACGCGACTAACATTTTATATTTAGTTTCCTTGGGTTCAAGCCGGAACCTAAACCATTATCCCAATCCTTACTCACGCACGACTGTGCCTGGCTCTACCATGGACTCCGGTCTAAAAGTTGTCGGTGGTCCGAAGGTCAAATTAATTGTTGACGCAACCAATGATCTCCGCCAATTCGGACTCGACCACGTTGTGAGACTCCCTGCGCTTGTATTGGTTGGCGACCAAAGTGCTGGCAAGTCGTCTCTTATGGGAGCTCTCACAGAAGTTCGCTTGCCGCGCAGCCAAGGGATGTGCACCCGCTGTCCTGCCAACATCAAGACGTCCCCTGCTGATACCTGGAGCTGTAAAGTTTCTCTCCATCTTTACTACAAATACAATGCTAAGCCAGGCCAAAAAATTGCGCCACATCATGTCACAAGTACTAATCCTTTCCCACCATGGATCCCACAGCCTCTTGTGGTAAAGCCATTCAAGACGATCACTGATAGCGTGGATTTGGAAGAAGTTATTCGTTGCGCTCAAAAAGCACTTTTGAATTATAACACCAACTACCTATCATTCCTTCCTGGTTATCCCGAAAATCATGATGGAGAGTCGAAGGAACCCGAGGCACTGTTTTCACCGAATATTATCTCGATCGAGATCTCAGGTCCTGGTCTTCTTTCCTTGTCATTTTATGATCTGCCTGGTATCATTCAAGTCGCCCCAAGGGAAGACCACCAATACCTTGAAAAAATCATCAAGAACTTAGCCAAAAAATACATTGAGGAGGAAAAGGCGATTATTATTTGGGCCCTCACCATGAAATCTGATCCAAGTACCTCGAGCACCGGCAAATTGATCTCGGATTTACGTGCCAAAGATAGGTCTATGGGGGTGCTTACGATGCCTGATGTGCTTCAAAACCGCCATAAGGACTTTGAGGAGATCCTTCATGGTCGAGCGCATGTTCTTGGTCACGGTTACTTTGTGACCAAGCAGCCGGGACCAGATTCTCTGATTGAAGACACACATTATCACGCCATCGCTCGCGAGGAAGAAGAAAGTTTTTTTAATTCTAATGAGCTCTGGACGGGACCTTGGGCCAGTTTTAAAGGACGATGCGGATCAGTCCGCATCCAACAATTTTTGTCGCAGCTACTTGCCAAGCATATTGCCAAGGAGTAGGCCTACCTCCTTCAATATCCGATCAAGACTAATACTTCTTCTATAGCATCCCAGAAATCAACATCAAAATCCAAGAAGCAACTCAGAAAGTCGAGGAGGAACTTTCCCGTCTTCCTGATGTCCCTAACGATAAGGTTCAGCATATAGTTCGGCATCGACTAAATCGTTTTAGTAATGAGGTTCGCTCTATGCTGGATGGCAACACTATTTCTCAACGGAATAGTTTTCAAAGTAATTGGAAGAAGCTATGCTACAACTTTCGATTCGTTATTATGGAGATGAGACCTGGCCTCCGATGTGTTCATGAATCCGATAAGGCAGTTGAGATCATCAATCTGGACGAAGATGAAGATGAAGATGGTGATTTAGTGCCACCGACACCTACTCGTGCTCCTTATAACGACAGAAAACACAAACACCCTAATCCCGATGCTGAAACCCCGCCTCCCAAACGGCCACAAAGCAACAATCCTCTTGCTACTCCCGTTCGCATGGGACTTGCCGCTTCTAGCATAGATCGACATCGACCTCAAACTCCAGGATCTGACGCGACCATTAAGGGTGGAGTCAAAAGCAAGCAAGGTACTATCGGCCCTAAGATTCAATTTCCGTTCGACGAACCGTATGCTCTGCGTGGGCGCGGTGCAATGTCCATCGGTGATCTTCGTCAGTCCATCGAAGAACATAGCCGTGCTGGTGTTCCAGAATTTGTCAACCAAAAAGTGATGGAGGGGTATGTTCTTAAGAGTATTACATTCTGGGATATGCCTCTTAAAACCCTCGTCCAGCATACGGTCAAGATGTTGCGCGAGGAGATCAGTTCTATTCTTCGCGATATCCTTGAAGGCTACACTGATCGAGAACTTTACCGACGCTCTCAGCCAATTATTGACGACTTTCTTGATGACCTAGAAAATGATCAGTGCAAGACCTCCCTTGAATTCTACGAAACGGAGCGCTATAATCTTTATACGATCAATGACGATGCATTCGCACAGAGTAAGGCTGAAGCTCTCAAGACTCTCAAGGCACAGCGAAGAATCAATCGAGTCAATTGCTATATTGATAAGCAGAGTCGTCAAGGTTTCCTGAAGTTGAGAGACAATAACGAAGGCAGGGAAGAATTGAAGAAGAAGGTCACTGATGAAAAGCTTGGCCCTGATCCATTTGAAAATGAGATGGCTGTTGCTGCGTACATTCGGGCTTATTATGCTCTTGCATCGCAGCGCTTTGTCGACTGCGTATGTTCCAACATCAATGCAAATCTCTTCCGGAAGATTATTGACAAGATTGAATACCTGATTGAGACCAAACTCGAACTTGATGTGGGCGACAGTAAGTATTTCTTCCCCGAATGAAGTGATGAGTAATACTAACTCTAATCAAAGGCGAGAAAATCTGCAGAGAGTTTTTATCCGAAGATCCTACTGTCGGTCATCGTCGTGTCGAATTGCAAAATGAAAGAGCTAGTCTCATCGGTTTCGCTCAACGGCTTGCTCAACTAGAACGAGAAGCCTACGAAGTCGACGAATCGGACAGACCTCCGGTTGATATGATGGCAGCTTCCCACCCTGGAGGTTACCGCAATGACGGATCCATGCAATCCACAGTTGGAGGTGTATATCCAAGCGAGGATCCTGGTATCTGAAGCCACTGAACCCCCGCTGAAACACAACGCTCCGTTCCTGATCTTTACTTTTCAGTCTCAATGGCCTTGGAAATATTCATTCTACTCCGAAGATGATTCTCAACTGCATCCCATCTTAGGTACCACACTACTCGAGAGTTCACCACTTTGTCTGCTTCTGTTCCCCTTGCTTCATTATGTTTCTCTTCACCCAGAACATACCAGCTCAGAGCTTGTATCTTCAGATGCCTTGCTTTGCACTGATTAGTACTGACTGAATATCATAAATGACGACTGGCTTACGGACTTGTTTTTCTGAATCTTATTTACTACGTTACTTCCTTAAAGCGTCTGCTTTGGCTAACACGCTGGATTCTACGTTAGCTGCTGTTGGTTCTTTATTCTTGTGGACTTCAAAACGGATGGCTAGCTTGCACAAATATGTATCCAATTAGTGGAATAGAATAATGTTATGCATTGATATAACAATGTAATGATTAGGACGATGAAGGTTTTCCTTGCCCTTTCCACCCGTGATAGAGATTCCATCTATTGGTTTTTCATCTTTATCTATCCCTCCTTCACTTTCCACATTATGGTATAAGATAAGACCTAACACCGAGATTCCCGACCCAGCCAACTCATCCTTGTAAGAGCAATATCTAGACCTAGCCTCAACGCCCTATTTTCCTCTTTACTTCGCAAGCCTTGCCACTCACCTGGCCGGGAGGATATTAGCTCCAAAGTTTCCTAGCTCAACAGACGTCATAAAAGAAAGAGTGGGAGAGAGAGAGGGTGGGGCGCAAGAATGGCCAAGGGAATTTCTTTCCTTCTCAAACCCAAACCTAGAAGAACAAAATAAAAAAATGAATGACAACAGTGGGTTACAACAGGCTACTCTTCTACTTTGTTACACAATCCATTGGGGGCCGGGTAATATGGTCTCTAGTTGGGAATTTTAAAGGAGACAAAATAACCGTTAGTACTTATTTATGAGTCACATGATGCCATATTCGCCTATAGGGCTATTAGTCGGGGTTTTGGATTATGAGGATATAAATACCGTAGCAGTAGTACGTCCGTAGCTCTTCAAGACAACAGATTTACAACCAGTACAGTACTACTAATTAAGAGTAGTGCTCGGTACCCGGTAACGAAACCTGTCAATTACGGTATTGCCTCTTATGTGGTAAGCGTGTAATATTTATTAGATATGGAGAAGGTCTGGGATTTGGGAGTTCGAAGCTTGTGCGATGTGGTGGAATGAAAACTGGGAATGAGGGATTTGACAGTGGAGGTATGTTTGATGACAACTAATTGTGATTTCAGGTTGATTTAGAAGTATGTTACGACTTGCTGTAATGATTGATTGAGGTAGGTGATAGAGGAAACAAGAATAAATGTGTGCTGTCAAAGGAGGGAGGAGAGGGGAGCTATCATGCTTGTGCAAGACCGTATACTTGTTAGACTTTCTTAAGAAGAGTTGATAATAGAGAGAATGGGAGATATTTATATATTTTTCTTGAAGAGGTTCGGCTAAGGGAAAGAGGTTTGGAGTGAATGTTTGTTATTTGTTTTAAGAAGAGGTTAAGGAATGGGAATTGAAGGACAAGGATAAGAATGGCGAATAGGGAGTAGATCATAACCGCAGACCAGCATTCAGCTATTTCAGGGCAAGAGATAAAGTACAAAGATAATCCAACGCACTTGTGCTTGTTGTTGTTGGTACTTTAAACTTAGCATTTTTTATCTGTAAGACATCACAAGCTTAGATAGCCCTGATCACTCCACTTTTATGTATATATAAATCCATAGTCTACCTCAAATCAGAAGTCAATCGAGTCTATTCTAAAAGTCTGACAGTTGTTCTCCCTGGTGATTTCTGAACTGTAATCATATCTTTGGCATTGAGTGTTTGGACTTCAAGGAAAACTAGAAGGAATACTTCATAATAATATTGTAATGTAAATGGCAATTCAAAAGCATTTCGAATTGAAAACTTGCAAATTTGGCTAACAGAGCACTGAAATGGATATTTTGAGGCTCAATTGCAGATTATTTTAGAAGAGTAAACTTAGAATAGTCCTTATCCTCCTCAATCTATGCTTTTGAAGGGACTGCTGGTGCTGTCTCCATGATATCGCACAGAGAGCTTTTTATAATTACTGTATTTGGATTTCATATAGTAACAGAAAATAGGAACAATAATTCACTAATGTAACCCCCCTCTGTCACCGCTTTCTTCACCTTATTATTATAAACACTTTCCTTCCTCTCTTCTTTCCTTCTAAACTTCACCAATTATTTCTGAAGAGGCAATGAGCTAGGTCCAATATAGTGCTGCTATCATGCATTATCTTAGAAATAGTTCTGTAGAATTCCGACTTATAAAACCGAAATAAATATGTTTCAACAGCTAGACATGTATGGTTGCGATTATTTGCGAAAGGTTTGGCACATTGACATTGACGGTTACTTTCGCAGCAGTAAATTTACTGACCGCGAAAGTTCTTTTCGCAGCCGTAGATCCGGATCTGGATATGGCTAAACTGAATATTTTGGAGATACTCGAGCGATTGAGAATAAGGATGTCAGAATGGTATTCCTAGGAAAGGGTCAAATATAAAATAATGCTTTGTGTAGTCGTAGAGAGTAAAGATTGAGGGGATTTGGAGGTTTATATACCCCTAAAAAAGCAGGATATAGGGGATACAGAGTGTGTCTCTGACTGTATTAAAGATCCAGATCGGTCAAGTGAATGTCTCAAAACAAATAGATACCAACGACATAAATTCCTTTGGCAGCGGCAACGATCCAGAAATATGTACAACTAAAAAATATTCAGTAAGATGAAGATAAAACTTGTATTTATCCTTCTATGAAATTTTAGGCAGCGAGTTTTGATGGAAGAGCTTTGATAGAGTAACTAATTCTACATGGGCCAGCATCTTATTATAGTTGTGGCAGAATTGTTGAGAAAGGGAAATTTCCAAAAAAAATTAAAAAAATTGGCTTATATATTTTTCAGCGCTGAGCAAAAAGAAAAATAATAAGCAATGAACTATTGAATAATTAGCTAAAGTAGTTGTTCATGATAGTCAAGAGCGGTGAATCCGGCCTTGTTAGTGGTTGAGAAACAAACCGGTCGCTGGGGAAAATTGGAATTCCTCTTTTCAGCTTGGGGCTACTTATGTGCATGTGGCTGCTGATCGAAAGCTCGTTTCTCTATCTAATAGTTCTTCTTGTGAACATGGAACTCTACTTCCGAGCGTGTATTGGGAGGTTTGTGTTCCTCTGTTTTGTCGTGAAGTGCTAGTTGGCAGAGCATCTGTATACCTGGAGGAATAACTGTTTATGTTATTCGAGTTGCTTCATCTTGTTTCACTCGTAGTTTAAAATCCATTGTGCTAGAGCGATGGCTTCCTAATAGCAGGCACGTTGCTCGAAGCTGTGGTTTAACCACCCTTCTAGGACCTCGAGACAGGTTATGGAAGGGTCAATCAATGTCAATAAATACGCAACATATAATCTCACAAACGTTTGTTGATTTTAGGAAACTAGCTAATGAGCGTAGAAGCCCTATATATACACGACATCTAGAATACGTGACAATATAAGCTATTAGAATGGAAAGAAAATCCATGGGACCCCAACTCAACAATTTCAATAGACAACAAATCCCAAGATGGTAGAAAGAGCCATTTACAAGTACCACGGGATCAGATCTATGCATCCTTTTCCGCTATTTTGTCTTACCCCCTTAAAATTTGAAAGTTGTCTTCGCTGTAGTGTCTATCCAGCTCAGTATCCAGGGGGTCTTTGGGCGGAAAAATTATTCTACAACCATTCTGGTGTCTTGTTAGTAACAACATGGTATTATGTAGGGGAGCATAGATTTGCCACTTACTATCCGCAGACAGCACCGCCATTGTGGTTTCCAGCACAGGTATCCGAGCCGCAAGAAGCAATCTCAACAAAGACACCGTTGGAACATTGGATCTGATCACACATTTAGAAAATCAGGTTCTTCAGAATGAAGGGTTGGGGGGCATACGATATCTGTGCAGCTGGGGTCGCAAGCAAATCCGTCACCAGAACAGGCCTCGCCGATGGGGAAGGCTGTGATAGGGGCGCCGAATTGGGAGCCGCAGGTGCCGACTGGTGTTTGACGCTGTACAATCTCAGCTGCGGAGGGGGCTGCAAGAGCTGGGTTGACAGCAATGAGCATGCCGACAATAGTAGCGATGGTTGTGAACTGCATGTTTGCAAGTATGGTTGGGTTATATGCTTGAGGATTTGCTGGGAAGTAAATTTGATGAGCTTGATGGTTCTGATGAGAGAAGGAGCTCGAGGAGGGTGGGAGAGCGAAATTTTATAGGTTTTCGGAGGACATATTTCTGTGTCCCTGACATATCTGTTACGTCAAAACATTTTGGATCGCCGTTCATAAGATATCCACAACATTCAATCTCACATCTCAGCTCCAATGATAGCTCATTAGCGATGGGTGTGTCTGATGAATACCCGGAACTTTCCAAGAAGGGAAACTCGGACGTATAATGCTCACTGAATTTTGTAGTTGCAGATCGATTATTGACGATTTATTCTCACGGAAGTAGGTGGAAATAATCCAGTGCCCGCGGCTGACATGGAGAGTTGTTGTTTCAATCATGCCTTAAGTTTTGCTTGGTAGCTAGCTACAAAACATAGCTCGCAACTCTCGATCCACTGAATCCACACATGCAGTCTTCTTTCTACTATCCATGATTTAGATTTGTTGTGAACAGTCATCGCCATCTGTAGGTTGAACATCTCAATTCCCGATATGTCACAGGTTCGAGGACAACCTGTCTGACTATAGTCGGTGAGAACATTGATGCTATCGATTTATCACGGGAAGTGGTCAGAATTTAGCTTATGAATACAAGCTTTTATGTTGCGGGGAACCATCTCGCTAACAGCTGCGGCCCGTAAAATCTCCTGATGTCAGATTCTACGGCTACTACCTGTGCCATCCGCCTCTGCCGCAAGTCTGCTGGTAGCATCTCTTTATCAATGTATCTCCGCACTTGAATAATATAGAGCAGCCGATTTAAGACGTAATCAACAATTGAAATTAATAATTCAGTCCGGAAAGTCCTTTGTTGAGAACGTTAATTGTAGGCCCTGGGTTCTTGGTAAGCACATACATTGCCGTTAAACGTGGAGTGGGGATATGCAAGTCATCAGCTTTTAGATTGTCTGCATGGCAGAGGGACAGGCTTTGGCCAAAGCCATTCGTCAACCACTTGGACCATGTCTTACTGCTCCTCAATAGACTTATATAGTCATGCTTTTGAAAATTCGCTAGTTTTAGCTGCAGATTTAAATTTAGGCTGCGCATTTGGGCCTGGGTACCTGCTTGGTTTCCGGCCTCTGCCTTCTATATAAAAACAATATTTGTTCCAGAGATTAAAAAATGTTCTTTATAAAAATCTAATGCATAAGTAAATTAATATTTTAGTTTGGATTTATAAACATTCATTTAGATATTCATACAAGAAGCCCCTGCCCACTGTACCCAATGCGCAGCTTATTAGAACAGATCTGACATCAGCCATACTTTCTCAAATATCTTGATTACTGGCTGAGATAAATTAGAGCAGCATACCTGAACTTTGAGGATGCACTGTAAAGTTAATTCCGATCCTCTCGCAGGAAAGTTGGCTTTTGCTTGATACTTTGACGTAAAATCTCTATATGTATAACCTCGCCTCAAGACGGCCGTGTCTGCTACTGCTCACGTAACATCCCTCCTAGCCCTAAGCGTAAAATCTTCCCCTGGTCTAGTTGTGTAGTTGCATGAATCTCCTGAGACTTGGCTTGCAGGAACGGTTCGGAACTGTACAACCATTCGTAAGAAATGACAACCGAAAATAAGATAGAAACTGTGCCATAATGCCGAGTGTGTCTTATCCTCCGCTTGTACAAGACTACTTGGGTATAATTTAATCAGGGAAATAGAGCAGATCCATTGCTCAGTGCCATTACTCTTTTGATAGGTTGAAAGACGCCGCTTGTAATCCAAAAGTGTTACGTTTAGACCAACACAGAAACAATGCCGAACTCAGGGCAATGCCGTCAACAATTCGAAAGAGCAAGTCTATTCGAGTTATCCTTTGTACAAACATGAGGGAGTGATAAGCAAAAGATGAAAGTGTACCAGAGCAAAGTAGAGGTTAATGGCATGTGACTTTACATGGCTGCCACTCCCTCCCAGTATTATTTCCTTGAGCCTTGATGTCTCTCACTTTTTAGTCTCATCAAGGTTTTGACTTTGACTTCAACATTATGATTAACAGTGCGGATTTAAATCCCCCTGCTGAAGAACGCATTATGCGGTGTCAACAATGGAGCGAATTCACCACCATGTACTTATGGACTTTGCAAACTTATTTCCCAGAAGTGGATGTCTGATCTGAGATACTTCTCACCGCACCCACAGCTAAAAATAAGGAGACAGACTCGTGCTCCTCAAACAAGCCGCCTTTCATCACAAACATGTTGTGATATGAGTGGCACGTGACTCACATTCACGTTACTTATATGCGCCAATGGCGAACCTCCCTCTGACCTTGTTGCTCAACAAATCACAAACTATATAATTTGTAACCAACCTAACTTAAGAACAGAAAATGAATATGACCAGAAAGTTGCTCCAAGCCCTACTAGGGAGGAGAAAACATATACGAAAGACAAGTCCACGAAGCAGAAGTTTGCAAAGCAGAAGTTGACACCACTATAGAAACAAACCACATTTACGGCAACACGGTATGATATATATATATTTTCAAGAGAGGACATTAAATGGTAGGTCAGAAATTTTCATATTCGCAATTTCGAAGATGACTTGCGTGCCATTCACGTGACCATCATCAGCGTGGATCTTGAGACTGGGCTTGGACAACATATGATTGGGCATAACTGAGCCTGGAGAAATGCTTGAAAGGGGAGTAATGGCAGGAACAGAAGTTCCAGCTGCTCACTTGAGATTAATGAAACTGATACTTGTATTCGAGCTGTTCGGCTGAAGGGCTGGTTTTGAAAAGCAACACGATTCTGCAAAATGAAATGAGTTCAAAGGGAAAGAAAAAGATTTAAAGAAATATAATTTTCCTATCTTGGCAGTCAATGACAATGACAAGCATTCAACCTAGCACTTACACACTCTCTGTCACCTTACCTTGTCCAGCAATCTGTTACAGAAGAGCACTTCCCGGAATATCCATCATGAACCTAACTCTCGAAGCCGAAACAGGCAGCGTATATGAACGGAAGGTGGGTATCATCGTCTATGACGTTTAGACAATGATTAGCATTAGCGCCGAAGCCTTCATTGCGACACTGATTATCAGTGTAGAAGTTGCAGCCTGCGTTGGGAGTAGTGATAGGATAGCTAGTGCCATTGCGAAACCACTCGCCGACCACATTCAAGCTTTGCGTTCCGTTGGGCCATGAAAGCTCGAAGCATGACGGTTGCGAGCCTGTGTTGATGTTGGCGACATATGGGCTCGTGCTCCACCACGCGGCTATCTCTCCGTCGTATTGAGTACAGACCTCGTCGGTGTAGAAGTTGATTTGACTGGCTTTGTCGGGCGCGTAATTGGCCGAAACGAAGTGGGCGAGAAACGCGAAAGCTGCGATGTTCTGAATGATCTGCATCTATTTGGATGAGAATATTAGTAGTGACTCAGGCGGATTCAGGTAGATTTAGATGGGTGATGGTATTTCATAAAAGATTGTATGTTCGTTGGCATACCTTGAGACAATTTATAACTGGGATGACTTGTGCGTATTGATGTGGGGAGAATGGCTCGGGCTGTTTGGATGACTGTCTGGATTGACTCTATAGAATCCATTTAACTCATATGCAAATTGGGTCTTATATAGCTCGAAACAATTGAGCCAAGACTAACATCGGTAGGCTGTTGTTGAACTGATCCAAAAGAGTAAGATGGCAGAGCCAACAAACAGATGATCGAGCCACGGGTAGGATATCCAGGATATAGGCTGTGGGTGAGTGAAAAAGATCAATCTAGAAACAAAACCCGAAGATTCTGTATGCATGTGGAACAGGAATAAAATGGGCGACCCAAGAATACAACAGGCTATGGGTTAAATAAGTCGACCCAAATGTATGGGATGAATTAAGCATCGTCCGTGCTCGGGAATCGCGGCCGACTCGATGAGGATTGCTTGAACTGAAGCACAGACAAAGAAGAATCCATTGGGGATCCGTGATACGGCTAAAAATACAGAAACGAGTTACATAGTCGAGAAACAAACGCACTTGGTTTGGCCTGAACCTCAGTCTCAAAATATCCATCAAGCAGTTATTGGAATCCAGTAAGCCATGGATTTATCAGTTCTTAAATCCTATTAAGTATCGTTGGTACTGGCTAATCTTTTGTACTTTCGAATGTCGACGGCTAAGGTTTGGTGCACTAAACCTTAGGCACCAGCACGTGATCGTACAACCCCTTTATCTTACCTCGCAGGGCAGAAACTTGTTGGTTTATCTTTTTTGTATCGTACGACAGTTCTGGATTGAATAGATCAGTGACATCGAGATAGTGCTCAATTGCTTGCTTAAAAAAAATAAAAAAAATGTTCAATTATATCCAAATCCGGTAGACCCCAAGCGTGCTCTCTCCCTGATCAGCTCCAGAATCTGCCTTTGAAATACACAGCTGCCACTTGGCCGGCTGTTGTAATTTTGATTCTTTTGTATTTCTTCTTCCATTTTGATATTGCAGTTCATAAAACACGCCTGGCTCGATTTCTTTTGTCGTATGTTGCTGTGGAGTTCAGATCCCGAAGTTGGGCTTAGCTAGATCCCTCATGATAGCCTATTGTCCATCCGAGAATTCCAGCCCCAGACCAATTAAGAGATATTATTACCTAGTTCGCCGTTCCAAATTTGTCAAATCAATGTTTATTCATCTCTTCCGCTACGAGCTCCTTCCGATCGCGAACAACGACAATACCGTCGCTGATTCTTAGGTGACCTTGGAGGGCAAACCAAGGCCGCGAACCCCGAAGTTTGAAATAGCAACATACGACAACTAGAATGATAATGAGATTCCAAAAATATTTAATCCAGACATGCGGCCTTAATTGTTAAAGCGTTGACCTATTGAGCCGATATGCTTGATAGCTAGCGAAAACCCCTACTCAATGCCCAATGGGACAGACAAGCACTACCACTTTACTAAGACTCTACTAATGCCATTTCTAACAATTGAAGTGGTCAATTGACAATCCGCTACAATGACCTAGCATTAAGAAACCGAGTTCCTATTCCCGATTCCAGCGCTATCACAGGCGGGCTATGACTGTACTCCAACACTTGCCCAAGTGGGATGAACAAAGGACCTCCTTGTAGTTCGATCGATCGCCTGCTGACAGACTTAGAATGAACTCTCTTTAAGCTTTGTTGGCTGTGTTGACTCATGAGCGATTGTTTGAAGAACAAGGTATTCATATGTGATGGCGAAACTGTTGCCGATCGATGGCACCCTTGATGGCACCCTTGCATCACCGACGAGCTGTCTACCCTGGACGACGATATCACGGGCTGTGAACTTCCCTCTGGAAACTCTAATTGAACCCACAGGATTGCCGCTGCGGAAATGTTCGTGTGTAGAGCAGAAAGAGCAGACGCAAGAGCCGCCATCTATTTACGGAGACTGAAAAGCGATGAGTTTCATTAAAGTCAGGAGGGGGTCGGACTCCAAAGCTTTTAATCCTCTCCAAGCATAGCGACCTGTCGATCGAAGCACTGCTGCGAGGAGAAACGAGTTATAGTCATATGATGACTTTTCCCTGGGTTTGAGGATCCTCACCATGAAATCCAGTTCAGCTGCCTCCTCCACACGAAATCCATCTCACGCCCACCCCGCCAACAGCCACGCCTCAGTGCAAGCCACACTTGTGCACCGCCTCTTTCGCCACGCCACCCCCTTCATCGACGGAGAAATCTTGAAGCCGTGATATGGAAATCAGTTGCCGTCCCATCCTCTCCTCTCCTCTCCACAACCTGTATGTGCTCTGAAACGAACCCACGACTCGATGCTTGATTGCATCATTTCCAGTCCTGCTACGCGTAAAGAGGCGTACGTGGAAGAGAAGAGGGAAGTGGATCCAGGAA
This sequence comes from Chlorociboria aeruginascens, assembly GCA_002276475.2. Taxonomy (NCBI): domain Eukaryota; kingdom Fungi; phylum Ascomycota; class Leotiomycetes; order Helotiales; family Chlorociboriaceae; genus Chlorociboria; species Chlorociboria aeruginascens. The sequence goes on from NCSK02000098.1 coordinate 16,568, forward strand.
ACACTTGTCCCAATTGCCGCCTGCCATATCGCATTGCTTGGACGACGGGGCATCGCTTCTGCATGCTTGCTGAGGCATATCCAATCGCAAGCAGAAATTTGCCGCGCTTTTCGCCTCATGTGAGAGGTCTTGGGCAGGAATTGAATAGAGAGAATTCAAAGCGCAATATATAAAGGGGGGAGCAGGAAAATCGCAGATCGGGGTTGAATGTAAACAGACACAACAACTTATCGCGATAAGAAAGGGGAAGTTTGTTTGGTTTGCACTGACCGGCCGAGACATTTCACTCTACTGTACAATCTCACCGCACTTTCACCAACGCCAACAGCACTCGACGACGGAGCTGGACTTCGCAGAGGACTAGAATACGAGTTCTAGGTCAAGATGCCTCTTATGGAGACCGTCACCATAATTAATAAGTCGGGGAAAGTCGTCAGCACTGTATGTTGCCCCCTGCTTCCTCGTTGCACTGTATCTCACACTACAGGGTAAACATCTGGTCAACATCTTCAAAGATGCTAAAGACGCCTATAACGAAAAGAAAGCCGAGTTGCGATACGAGTCCCAACTACGAATTGAACAAAAAGCCGCACAGAAATTGCTTCGTGCTCGCGAAGAATCAGCATCCGTTTCCTCTCACCGTTCCCACCGCTCGAAATCCCATCATCGAGAACACAGAAGCAAAGAGAAGAGTGTTGTTACTCGTCCGCCCTTGACTGCTGATAATCTTTCAAGGGTTTCTGAGAGCGTGGTTTCGCAACGACCGAAAACGAGCCATAATACACCGGTTGGAGATATTTCTCGATCATATCATTCCCCATACATTGAGACAGCAGTAGATACGTATTTCGAGCCGCACCCAACTCTTCCTCGACGGTATACCGATTTCCCCGATGAACATATGATTGCAAGACGGCCCGTTGCAGGTACACCGACACTCTATCGCTCAACGTCCGTCCCTGATTTACATGGCGAGAACATCGATATGAATCTCGCCTATGGAGAACTTCCACCCCCTCTCCCGTCAACCGCAAACCAAGAAATCGAATTCGCAAGCACGCTTTCAAAACTCGATACCCTACTACTTGAAGCACAATGTCTCCACCATTCCGCCGTCCAAATCATCTCCAATTTGCAGAAGAATCCTGAAGCTATGGCTGCAGTCGCTCTCACGCTCGCCGAGCTCTCTTCACTAATAACTAAAATGGGGCCCGGCATCCTTACCGCCTTGAAAGCAGGAAGTCCTGCGGTATTCGCACTCTTGATATCACCGCAATTCCTGATTGCGGGCGGTGTAATGGTGGGTGTCACGGTGGTAATGTTAGGTGGATATAAGATCGTGAGGAAATTAGTGCAGGACGGAAGGGAGAAAAAAGAAGCTATGGGTGTAGATGCGAATAACAATGGTCATGAGGGAGGGGTGGAAGAAGCGTTGGTATATGAGGGTAGTATTGAGAGTTGGAGACGTGGAGTTGAGTTCGATGGTGCGCAAATGCCAGGCGAGGAGAGTGTGGATGGCGAGTTCATTACTCCGGAGGCGGCGAGACAGAAGCGGGAACGTAGACGAGAGGGGAAAGGGAGGAGTCGAAGTGGGAGTGTGGCGGGTAGTGAGCGTAGTGAACGAAGTCGTCGCAGTGAGAGAAGCCATCGCAGCCACCGCACTGAAAGCACCGCCCGTGAAACCGACCGCGAGAGCTCCATTCGTAGGAAAGCTGTTCCCATTCAATCGAGTAGTTTAGTAACTGGATCCGAGGGTGGCAGTTTGAGGAGTGAGAAGGGTGAGAAGGGTGAGAAGAAGAAGGGTGAGGCTTTAATGGTTACATTATTTAAAAAGAAGATGAGGAAAAACAAGGAGGCAAAGGAAGGGAAGAAAGAGAAGATCCACAGAGCGAAATTGCTTGAGGTTTAAGATGTCAGGTTCACCGAGATCAAGCAATTGGACTTTTCTTTTCGAGGAAGGATTTAATAAATGGAGTGTGCTCATTTCAACTGTTTTATTTATTTGTTTTATTTTTTTCTTATGCACACACAGATCTAGGTTTACCTAGCCACATTACCTAGTATAAATCTCCCGCACCATAGCATCTTATGCAAATCAAACCCATGTTTACTTCTCATTAGCATACAAATTTTGTTATTATACCAACTCTATTCCAATTCTTACGATGTTATTATTCTTCCCTCTTCCTCCCATCATTATTCCGTCTCATCCTTCTATAAATCGGTTTAATAAGATATACCTGTATACTCAACTCCTGATTGGTCGTTACTCTCATTTCTTTATCTTACTACACTACCCACTTGTGTGTTGTACATTAAGCGGTACGGACCAACCATTTGGGAAATGCCCGTCTGTACCTTGCAGCTAATGATTAACTGGCCTTTTATCTTCCCCGGATTTACATGTGATTGTGGATATCTCCGATGATAGATTGATAATCCTCCGATCCTTGGAGTGACATGCAGTTAGTGATAACGTGTCACTGCATTCGTTCAAGCGGGTTGGCGGGTGGCATGTCAATACTGTTGAGTTCTACACCTTCTAGAACAGGATGGAGAATCATAGATTTGGTAACAAGAAGTATCATTCATTGGTTGATACTAAATCTGTACGGTATTAGCGACGACCAATGGAGCGAAAGAAGAATCATCAGCCTGTGAAGCTGATCACAAGAAGAAGCTCAAAACTTGGATAGATACAGTACCCTAGTGAGACCTTAATTTCAAGCCAACCGTAAAAGGAAGCTCTGTACACGAAAAGAAAGTCCCTCTGAACCATTCCCTCCGAACCAAAGCGGCAGATTCAAGGAACGGCAATCGGGATCTGCAGAGCACCGGGAGCTTTAATGGAAACGAACCACTCGATTAAAGTCTCCCACCCACGTTCCTTAATTTCTTGCATTATCAACATCTTATAGACATATAACAATACATCTCATGCCTTCCATGTGATCTGATCTGCTTTGTCTCACTTGCTACATTGGAAATTGAGACGATCATCTATTGAATGATACATGGGATATACCAAAAAATATATAATTAATAATCTCAGCTTTAATATTTTACTAATTAGCAAATCTGCCATTGATTAATATAGCAGATATACAAACAAAACCTTTGGGCCATAACAAATATATTTTAATTTATGCTATAAATATAAAAGAAAACGCCTTGACGATAATAATTATTAACGCTTTATACACCAAATCATTTCCAGAAAAGAAAGCCAATATTTCAATCTTTACTAAGACCATGGATAAGGCAGCTAAAGGATAAGATAAAAGTCCAAATAATTTGATTTGTTAACGAAATTCCGACATATCCCAATACTAAGCTTGTACTTTGTTGGCAAAGCTCGTTATATTTGTACGGATAGCTAATAAGGTCCGAATCATAGTAACTTAAATGCAAAAGGCTAGAGGGCCTCCATGTAAGCTATATTTTGAATTATATTCAATTGGAAAATTAGCCTTTACAAATGAGTCACTGTTGGTGGTATAGGTTGAGACCTGCGGCCTACCCCTACCTACAGTGGGCGTGGCCGAATGAGCGAAACCAGGACACAAGACGGTCGGTCCGATGCAAGACATACCTATATATATCACTCTACGAACATATGGCCTATGAACCCCAAGCTACATTAAGGTGATAGATTGCCGTATATTTAGTTCCGAGAAATTCATACCATAACTTCCAGCAATGGCACCTCTTTCATCCTACTTTGTTGTCGCTTTTCTTGTTGTGCAAGCACAGTGCTTACCTAAGTCTGGAAATGAACGTCGTCAAATATCTATTCCTTCCTTCGTGAATAAATATGGTGAGCAACCGATCCTATAACCTTTTTAAGAAATTCCAAAGGCGGAACCTTGTCTCCTTGTAATGGATCAAATGTAGGAAATACATTAATACGATGTACTTAGCACCTATTGTATACCTTCACTCCACAGAGAACTATTTTCCTTCGGATATAGGAGCACAAGTAACAAACACACGACCAGAAAATAATTATGAAGTAATATCAGGGGCACCAAATCCCCTAACGCTTGACAATCTTGATTCTTTAAATGCTATCGGCGGCACCAACGTCTATTTAACTTCTATTGACGATACCACCTCCGATCCGCAACCCGCATGGCTCAAAGGCGTTATCCCAGATTCGACAGGCAAAACGGACGGTGCAATAAGCTGTGCTATCATCGTATGTGACTACGGAAACGGAACGGTCGACGCTTATTATATGTATTTTTATGCGTAAGTCCTCTTTTCAATACATACCAGAAGGGTATTTTCAAGAACTAACGCGCATTGGCAGCTATAACTGGGGTGGCAAAGTTGCTGGTCTCAACTTCGATGATCACGTTGGCGACTGGTAAGTTGTTCGATGCCATGTTTAGTGTGCACCAAGGAACTTACAAAATTCAGGGAGCATACCATGACCCGTTTCACCAATGGAGTTCCTCAGACCATATGGTACTCGCAGCACGCCGACGGCGAAGCTTTCGAGTACTCGGCAGTAGAAAAATACAATGGCGGAGTGCGGCCTATTGTCTACAGCGCCAACGGATCTCACGCCAACTATGCCACGAGCGGTACACACGACCACACCATCCCCGGGTATGACCTGCCTGTCGGCGTTATCCTGATTGATTACACCGATGTTACGTACATGTGGGATCCTACTTTGAGCGCTTACTATGCAAGTGTTAGTTTCCCCTCGGGCACCACGCCGGTATTTGCAGCTTATGACGATACGACTCCTATCAACTGGTTGAATTTCGTGGGGCGCTGGGGCGATGAGCAGTATCAAAGTTCTTATCTGGGTCAATATGATGTGTTTGGCCAGTATAGGTACTCTACTGGACCAACAGGACCAGAGGATAAGGATCTACATAGAGGAGATGGAACGTGTCCTTCGGGGGTTACTTGCAACATTAGGACTTCTCTTTGGCAGGGGGAAAAGACATAGTCGATAATTATTTTCATTGTAAATAGTAAATAATGAATTTCTTGTTAATTTGCACTAGGAAATTGATTTCCTTTTTCACTCAACTGAGTTATCTAAAGTCGCATTCCATGTAATGGGCGATTCAAGTCATCAAAGTTTGTTTTTAGCTTTGGGCATTAAGCTTTTGATTCATAAAAGCATTATGATACCTTATGTCAATGTTGGTATCAAAGGGTTGGGGGTGTCGATCGACAAGATCTCCGGTGAGAATTAATGTGCCATGTAATGTAATCTATTAAGTCTAAAGCTGGAAGAGATTGGGAGGGGAGGACCCCTTATATACCCAAAGAGGCGCCTCCTGGTGAATCCTATTGATTCACCAGCTATCCCTTGTCAATCTCTCATATTCACCCATAGAGCCCAAAGGGGCAATATGTGAGGTTATTCCCACATATGCCCCGACGTTGACTCATTGTACTCCCATGGGTGGAGTTGCCCTTTATTACCCGAGATATATTCCCACAGTCAATACCGTCACAATATTTTATTGTATTTTATGGAATTAGAACTCAGTTGCCAAGTCAGGTGTTAGGCGATCAACTAGTGAATAAATGAGCAGATTTAGTAATTGGATGAATATGAAGCTTTTCCCCAGATATATATATATAAGAAGAGCCCCCTTTCAAACGTTTTTAACCTCGTAGATATTTTATCAATTTAAGAGGTTTAGACCTAGTTCAACCTTCTTACCAAGATCAGGTCAACGTTTCAAAACTCTATACTTACTGAAAAAGCACATGATCCAGAACGCTACTAGAGCAGTGGATTGAGGGCATTCCTAACTATTAAACCAACGCCCTGTAGCTAGCCTTAGAACCAATTAATTATCAAGAAGACGAACTGGGATGCTCTCTTTCTTGCCTAAGACTTTTCTACAGATTTTTTTCTTGGAAAATATTGCTTAGTATGGTTAATTTGAAGATTGTTATCAATTACCTGGCCATATATTCCATCCAAATAGCATTGCAGCATTGATGGCCACAGCATCATCGAAAAATAAGAGTTTTTGTGACAGATTTCTAGGAATAAAAGAATTTTATTAATGCATCTCATGAGTTATCTATGCCACAAATTGAGAGATAATTAACTAATGGCTGGAAGGATGTAGAAGCCCTCTTATTAATATAACAAACTAAGCGCCGAAATCGACTTATTTCAACATCCACATCAACATTAACATCACTGGCACTACATTCATGGCAACAGTTACTTGCTTCCCGAAGGCAAAGCAACAGTAAGTTCCAGGACCCCTCTTTCAAAGACAACCCAGTTCCAATCATTACACCAGTGAGATAAGCTTTCATACTGCCGCAGAGAAGATGACTGGTACTGGTATTGCGAAGATTAGCAGCTAAGTAATATTCAAGATGAAAAGCAGTCTGATCTTTTATTCGTGGTATTGTTTATTTAATATTCCAATTAGAGTGAATACAATACCGAATATTTAGATGCCCACTAGCATGTCTTCAAGTGAATCCATAAAATCGTGACTTAAAAGAAGCTCTCGCCTTTACGGGCCTGAATATTTATACAGTTTGTATGTCAGGGGGCGAGAGGCTCACGGGGTCGTCACGGGGTTCGCACGGGTGTTCTCTAAATACTGTGGCTGGTACAGCGGTGCACGGATCTAGGAAAAGGGGTAATATAAGGTCGTAGGGTCCCCGGAAGGGCTCCTTAGCTTTTAGTCTTGTTCTAGGAATATATCTATTGTGGCTTCTTCACTCTGTTCTATTGACCCTCACAACAAGACTTCCTTCGAGGAAAGAGCAGGAGAAAAATGATATGCATGTCCTAACGCGAAAGTTCGAATTATCTGATTTGCGCATCTTCTGCTACGCTACCTAATTGCGCTTACCATCTATCGTTATTCTTTAATTCTGGTGTCGTTCTTCCTGTTAACAAAAAGCGGCACTTATCTCCGATGGAGGGGGTTCAGCCCCAGCCCGGGGGTGCGGGTATGCACTTTTCAGATTCGATTTCAGGACCGCCCAAGATACAGCTGAGCTATACAAGGGACGTGGACTTTAGCGAGTCGTCCCTGTATGTTACAGGGCAGTCAGCCTTGAGTCTATAAGCCAAATTACATCTTACATGAAGTCACAAGCCTCGAAACCTACTTTTTTATTGCGCTCTCGTACGAGACACACTATTCCATGAGGACAAGTAATTGCAGCTGACTAGAAATATCCTCGTCGTAAATACCAAGAAGTAGGATTCCTGCCAAAACGGGCTAGAATGGTGGAATCCAAAAGACGGCTCGTCAGACAGTATCTCCGTATAAAACTATTGAAAATTTCCTTTAACGCCGAAGAATTATGCAGTCATCACCACTAGATGACGGTTTCTGAGTAATATATCGTAAGATATGGTATTGCTAAGGAGATATAAGTACTTTCGTACCTGCATGCATCTCCTGGGTTTTATCTGTCCGGTATCGGTACTACAGAATAGAAACTTTGAGCCAGTCAAAATGTGGCAGACTTATTTTGTAACAGCTTTGAGCTTGGCACTGCTTGTGAAAAGTGACTTTTCGTCTTTCATCATTCAAGATGGCAAGACGAGAATACTGGGCAATAATTTCGGCGTTCCCGGTATAGAAGTCAGTTATGACTACCTCGTACGTCTCACATATCGTATTTCCCTTACTATAAATGTCCATTTAATTTGTATCAGGTTGTTGGAGGTGGAACCGCTGGCAACACGCTGGCCACCCGTCTCGCCCTCGCCGGATTCTCTGTGGGTTTGATTGAAGCCGGATCTTTCTACGAGCTTGATAATGGTAATAAGACTACGATTCCTGGTTATGATCAAAGTACACATCCGAATACTCCAGCAACTTCCCAGCAGTTAGTGGAATATGATTTTGTAACCGAGCCGCAAGGTGTAGGTGATATGCAGGCTTGGTTGATATTATACTAATGGATGATTAGGGGCTAAATGGGAGACAACTTCACTACTCACAGGGAAGAACTTTCGGAGGCGGGTAAGTTCTTGAACTTTTCAAAGGAACTAATCGAGTTCTAAGCTCGGCACTTCTGGATTTAAGTCGTAAGCTAAACTCTTCTGATAGATCAGCACTCAATCTCATGGGATACCAACGTGGAACCCCAGGCTCGTTCGACATGTGGTCCGAGCTAGTTGGCTCCAAACTTTGGACCTGGGATAAAGTCTGGCCTTTCTACCAAGCATCTCCCAACTTCTCAACTCCTAACCCAAAGTATATTGACCCTAAAATCCATCCCATCACCTGGAATGCCTCCGCATTCAACAATTCCCTCAATGGACCCCTCCATATTTCTTATGGCAACAATCAGCAACCATATGGACCTTATATCGCCGAAGGATTCAAAAACATGGGACTGAAAGCCATCACTGATCTCAATAGTGGAGAGCTCATTGGTTATGCTCCAATGACCAGCGCTGTGAATCCCGAAGCTGCAACGAGAGATTCTAGTGAGTCCTCATTCTTGCAATTGGCGATGCGTGAAACAAACCTTCAAATCTACCAGACAACTGTTGCCAAAGAAATCATTTTCGATGAGAACAAGAAGGCAATAGGTGTGAAAGTCGAAGCTCAGGGTGGAGTAAAGACAATTTATACTTTGAATGCTACGAAAGAAGTCATTATATCAGCAGGCGCAGTAAGTTTATCAATTTCCCACCCAGTCAGACAACATTGGAAGTAACGACTCCTCCAGTTCCGCTCCCCTCAACTTCTGATAGTCTCGGGAATTGGGCCCCAAGAAATCCTTTCTGAATTTAACATCCCACCAATCTCCGTCCTTCCAGGCGTAGGGCAAAATATTCAAGACCAAGCCTGGCTTGGTTTCAACTACGGCGTAAACTCAACCACCAAAACGCAAATCTTGGCTGGGAACCCCGCATATGTAATCCCGGCCGTTAACGAATACATCAACAACCAGTCTGGGCCCTTGGCAGGGATCGGAGCCGCAGAATACACTGGATGGGAAAAGCTGCCGGCAGCAAATCGCGCCAATCTATCCGCGGCAGCTATCGCCCATTTAGACACCTACCCTGCTGACTGGCCCGATATTGAATATCAGGAAATTGCATTTGCGGCCACGCCGGCGAATCTCTCTGATACGGGCATGTACATGACCTTCGCAAGTTGCATATTGGTGCCTAAAGCGAGAGGAAATCTTACCATCAAGAGTACGGATATGGATGACTATCCTGTCATTTCTCCCAATTGGCTGGATGATCCAGTGGACCAGGAGATCGCCGTTCAAGGGTTCAAGAGAAATAGAGAGTGGGCGAGAGGGACGGGCATTCTTATCGATGAGTTTGATCCTCCTGCGTCGGTGGAGACGGATGAGGAGATCTTAGCCTGGGTTAGAGCTGAGACGACCTTTATTTATCATGCTAGTTGCGGTTGTGAGTCCCCCTTCCTTGATTTAGAGCTGAGGTTTGGGCTTTCTGACTGCTGTTCAGGCTCGATGGGCACAGACGATAATCCCCTTGCGGTTCTTGACTACGAAGCAAAAGTTAGAGGGGTTACGGGGTTGAGAGTTGTGGACACTAGTGCTTTCCCTGTACTTGTTCCTGGCCATCCTATGTCAACTGTTTGTAAGTGATCTCCAGCGATAATCTTACGACTTAGACTGATGACTTTGAAATAGATATGTTGGCTGAAAAAATCGCAAATGCGATTATTAAGGGGCAATTGGAGTAAAAGATGAACAGATATTGGTACGAGTACGGTTGGAGTGAATGTGTAGATAAGGTTTATGTAGAGCAGTTTTAAGTCTATGATATTTCATAATATATATTTCATTCTTCGCTGAAAGTTTGAAGCAATCACCAAGTTGAAATGTCAGGAAAGCATAAATTTGCCCACACCCTGTGAGAGAAAGAATTCGGGATAGGCAAACTTTATTATTCAAGTCATATCTTCGTACGTCTGTGAATACACATAATGGTCCATAACTAAAATTATTAATCCACATCATCAATTCTCATCACACATTTAAAGTTGAAGTCAAATGCCCATATATTGATTTGTCTATCTCTAAGAGCACACAGAAAACCAGCTTATCCATGCATGCATGCAAATTTCCAAATAATACATGCGATGAAGAACCCAAAGCACAGTAATCTGTACTTATACCAGAAAATAATTATCTTCGTTCCCAGGTTGTCATAAAATGCCATTTCTCCGATTCGGCAAGCATCCTTATCTCCATCTCGCCATCAGAACCTCCACTGCGATATTATTGGTCAACTCTAGGCTGATGGTTTCGTGAACAACTTGTTACGCTATGGAGACTGTCAGTGTACATTTCATATAGTGGAGGAATTGAAGAACTTGGAACTTACGCCCAAGAAAACACTGAGGATGAGGGTCAGAGAGCCCGCTACAAGGAGCAACAACCAAACCGATCTGATACTTTCAACAATGGCATTGGTAACGGCATCATATTGGGCGGTCGTCAGTCCCTTTGATAGGTCAGTACTAGTTCCAGCGATAAATGTGCGGATATCGATGTCGGATATTCCAGGGAGGATGGCGGAAATTTTGTTTATAACGAGATTTTGGTACGCTGTGCCCATTATCGCGAGGAAGAAGAGAATGCCAATGAATTGGGCTATGCTTTATTAGTTTCTGGATTCGGGAAGAGTAAGAGGGATGGGGACTAAGGGAGGGAGACATACCAACACTCATCAAACCAATAACGTCGGTCAACTTAGAAGGGTCTGCAAAAACAGCCGGTGCCACACTGAAACTGGCTTGACAGTAGGCGCCAACACCGAGACCCATTAGGGATGTATAGCCGTAGATATTTGCAACAGGCGTTGATGCTTTGACAACATCTACATAATTGTTAGATTCAGGATCCGATTGCAGTTCATAAAAATGGCACTTACACATGCAAGCAGAACTTATGACCACAAAAATTGATCCACCAACATACCACGGCATGTAATAACCCCACTTCACCATGAGAGCGCCTTGGACGAGGCAACCGACAACCAAGCAGAAAACATACGGTAATAGCCTGAGAGCAGCTTGGAGGGCATCATCCCCCTTGGCGAATTGGAAATACAATGGGATGTAATAGATAGCTCCTTGTAGAATACCAGCGGCGAGGATCATTTCGAAGTTGATGATGCAGAGAAGTCTGTGTTTGAGGAGGTAAGTTGGATATAGGACCAGAGCGTCATCGACAAATGGATGCCAGTGTTGCACGGCACAAAATGCCAAGAAGGCAACTCCAGTCATAACCCAGAGAACGATTTCGCTCGCGGATTTCCAGGCATAGACGGTACCGCCGAAGTTGATCGCCATAATGAAGGTGACGATCAGGGCATTGAAGAACACAATTCCCAACCAATCAGTTTGTTTGTGCTTTTGGGCCAATGTCGCAGTAGGTTGAAAGTCGATGCTTGGGAGGTAGAAGAAGTAGATCGGGGCGAAGAGCGCGCCAATGCACAAGTTGAGGTAGAAAACCCAGCGCCAAGTCGCAGAACTGTCAGCTAAGGCACCTCCAACGATAGGACCCAAGACCGTTCCAACTCCCCAGACGAAACCAACGAGACCGATATAGATAGGTCCTTCACGGGGACTGGTGGTGACTGCAAAATAGGTAATGCATCCAAGATACATTCCGGATCCCTATTTTGTCAGTACATATATAAAAAATGGGGTTTCACACATACACCAACACCAGCTATAACTCTTCCCACGATCAGAGCATTCATTGTCGGTGCCGCCCCGCATATAGCGCTACCAACTTCAAACAAGAACACGGTAAGAATATATGTTCGCTTAATATTGAAGACTCCAAAAGACTTCCCCCTATTCTAAAGTCAACTCTGTATACTCTGTATGTGCAAACTGCGCTCACCAAGGGAGAATATTCATCGCACCCAGAGCATATCCAGCACCAAGCCATGGTAATGAGTCAGCCTGGCCAAACCTGTTGATCACAGCAGGTGTAATATCGGCTACCTGTTGAACACATCGTCAGGATTGGTTAATTTTCTGTTAACTCTTCAACTTACTGCTGTCGTATCAAGACCGAAAAGAAAAACAGATGAGAAAATGGCCAAGACCGTGATGAACCACTTGATTCCGTGGATTTGCCGATATTTGTTCCTCTCATCCTCTACAACTGTCTCCTTTTCTCCTGCCGGGCTTGGCGTATCAGGTATTTCTTTTCCTACGACGCCATCGCTTTCAACGCCCTTTTCCACATCCGATCCTTTCTCCAAGCTGTCTCTTGTCTCCGCAACTCCCATGTTCGCGACTCCAAGCGAGGACCGGATTAATCAGAAAGCGCGACTTGTTGATTCCCTGCAGCGATACAGCGATACAGCGATACAGCGATACAGCGATACGGCAAAGTAAAGCTCCTTTTCCTTCCATCGCGGCGAAAGAGCTCATCTTCAATGTTTTTTGTGTTGGAATGTAATTTCTTTCTTGTGAGGTAACGCCTATCGCCGAAACCGAAATTCCATGCACAATGGAGATGATTTGAAATACCAGAAATCCCCCTGATGGTCCGACATTCGCTTATTGGACGCCTCATCGGCGATTAGAATCCTCAGATATCCTCAGATAGGAGTTAAGATTCCCAGCTCCAAGTGCACAAAATGCGGAGCCAGGTATCCATGTATCCTACATGACAGATTTTCGGCCGTATTCAGACTTCGTGGGGTTAGTTTATTGGTTCAGAAATCCGATGCCGAGCCCGGGGTCCGGGCCGTAGAGCGGTTGTCAAAGTAAGCTTACGTCCTGCACGAAAGCCCTGATCGCCGCTAAAGTTAGTAAAAGCATACGGCTCGTATAATAAACGGCTAATATAGCGTCCTCAACGACCCCTGCCCTTCTTGCCACACACCCCTTGGCTTTACGTACACACAGTCGACTGTGCAGTCGTTCCTTGAACCTGTAATTCCCACTCCAGTGGGAAGCAAGGATTCAACAAGGTTCATATTCCCATATTCCTTTTCCATATTTCGGTTTGATAGAATACTAGCTTCTTAACTGTATCGGTACGGAAGGGAGCCTCAATATGCCTAGACTATTAAGTACTTCACAAACGTAACTTATACTTTCACCGATTGCTTAATTAATCCGGAGGCTTGCATATCTATGTGCTAAAAGCGTAGCAAGGAATAAGCTGCATTTCAATGGTAAGAATTCAAACCATATATGACAGGCATACAATTCCGAGGCTATTCCAAGAACTCAACGTGCACCACCTTTAAAAAATCCAAAGATATTCGGGCAATCATGAGTAGAAGCAGCAGACACGCTGCTTGCAGCGCATGCAGGGAAAGAAAGATTAAATGTGATGGTGGGCAACCTTGCTGTCAAAAGTGTAGCCGGCGTGGGTCGGAATGCGTTTATGCAAGATCGGTAGGACAGGACAAGCAAGATCTCTTGGAAATGTTCAAGAAGTTTCACGAAAGACTTGGTACGTGAGCAATTGAATTTGCTGGCATCTTTTGACTGACCGTGTTACATGTAGCACATGCTGAAATTGCAATCGCAAGTCGGGATAAAGACATAGCATTATCAAAATCGCCACCGCTTATCGATCCTGCGATCCGGTCTAATAAGGCATTCACGACATTCAACGCTTGGAATACCCCCTTGTTGTTACCATTGAGCCCTATCCCAGATTACTCTTCTATGAACTCACTGAACCCGTTGAACCCTTACACAATCACGGATCCTGGTTCGAACATGAAAAACGACGGTGTTTCACAAGGGGACAGCTGGGAGATGTCTCCTCAATGGAAAGATATGTTTAATGATCAAAGCTCTCAATCTGTTGATATCGATAGAGAGATTCCATTATGGCCTTCCCAAGAACCTTTACCTGCAGCCATATCCACTCCAAATTTGATGGTAGATGACGAAATACCACATAATGTAGCGAATGCCTTGTAAGTAGACATTCCAATGGGGAATGTATGCAAACTTGTCTAACAAGTAGGTTTAGATGCCAATCTTATTTTGAAACCCCTCAATGTGGCTTTTTTATGTTGGATAAAGACCAATGGACAACAAAAGTCTTGTCCACATACCCTCTTGCGCCCGAGTTCATGAGCCTGAAATACGCAATTATGGCGCAGGGAGCATCGCTCTCTTCAGCATATAGCCATTTAGCAGATGCATGCTATCGTAAATCAAGAAGGTACTTGGAGGATACAGAAATTGGCGACAATGGAGGTTTTGTGACAATCGCAGCATTGCAAACTTGCATTCTAATTTCTCTGTATGAACTTCAGCATACGTTGTTTATTAGAGCCTTAGGAAGTGTGAGTCGAGTGGTGTGGGTGGCGCAAGTTTTTCAACTCCATAAAATGGATCAACTTAGAGTTTCACCGTCAACTCAAACCATTTTACCACCGACGACAGATTTGTCAGAATTGGAGGAGAGAAGAAGAACCTTCTGGGCTACCTTTAATCTCAGTTGTTTTGCAAGTATAGCCACTGGGTGGCCAGCGTATACGCTCATGGATGCAAATGAGGTGAGTGTCCAAGACTTATAGCGTAAGGTGCAAGACATTGCAACATTGACACTTGGTAGATCACGACACATCTCCCCGCTGTAGGGCCTTTGGTCGAAGGTATTGCCTCATCTGCTCTGACTCTCAACGATGCCCTCAGTCTCTCCGGCGAGGGAAACCTCTCGGCTACCCACGGATTGATCGTTACTTCAGCATTTTATGGTCGCTGTATCTCGCACGTCAGTTATTCCCATCACGAAAGCACAGGTTCGGATAACCTTAGTTATGATTTTTGGATGCACCACTACCACATCAATGAAAGCGTGAATCATTTGTCGACGGCGTCCCTAGCCCAAATGAAATCGTCCAGTTTCATGCCAGACTCGACTGTACTCTGTTCTAACATGAATATCCAAGCGACCTTGATTTGTCTGCACCACGCAGCAATTGCACGTGTTGCAAAGACAAACGTGCTGGCGACAACTCTCTCGGATAGCGAGAATAGATGTATCAATGCGGCTCTTGAAATAACCAGTACAATGCGTCTTGTTTGCCAAATGAATTTGTCTAAGGTAGGTTGGCATAAGCACTGGATGGAATTGTTACTGATGGTTGTAGATAAGCCCCTTTATACCATGGGTGGTGTACGTTGCACTACAAGTTTTTGTACGTAGTCTTCATTCGGGAAATCAGGGCAGCCTCAGCGGAAGTCCAACCAGTCCCGTCTCCCCAATCGCTCCTCGACGCCTATCGTTCTCTCCCATGGCGGCTCAACCTTACCCCATCCCAGTTACTAGACCCAATACAGGAAACTCGTACACCTCTGGTGGGGGCTTACGGTCGCCCGGGGGGCGCAGCACTTTTGGATCTAGTAATAATGGAAGCGGCTCGAGTGCTTCCTTCAACAACAGTCGCGCTTCAACCCCGAGTAATACCAGCATGGTCGAGTCCTTGAAATTCCTACTATCAGCATTGACCGCTCTAAAGGCAACAAATGCGCTCGCCGGAGTCTTCGAAACCCAGATTCATCAGGAAATTGACGGAGGGGCTGCGATAACGAACAGCAGGCATGTTGGGAGGGTGAATTTCCCGCTGGATGGCTCCTTGAAAAAGGAGAACGTGATAAATGATATAGAAGAATTGCCGGGAATATTGCCGCAACGACGATGGATCAGCTGAAGCTGCGCTGGTATTGAGACCAGAATCAGAGTTCTTATGTATATAGATCATTTAGAATTCTGATAGAATAGATTTTCGGAGTCAATATTTTGGTGGTGATTTGTCAGGAGGTGGCTGATTGAATAGCGCAACTGAGATTAATACATCACGTAACTTTTTCTGCTGCATAAAATATAAATTAATATGTGTGAAGACTGTTCTATAAATAAAGAAAGGGATTGTAAGTATGCATAGGTAGGCAAATATCGGCTACTAATTTCGGATATTAACATGGTACAGGTACGGAGCTGCGGAGCGAGAGAGACCTGAACATACTTAGATCTACAGCCTTACGGTATGGTAAGTACCCAGACACCCTTTCTTGTGCTTTTGACATTCAACTACATTCACTATTACAAAGCCAATATACATCGAGTCGTTTCAAAATTCCAATTTGATTGCAAATTGTTTCTTAAAAATAAGACGATCTAGACTAAGACTCGTTGAAAGTTATCAACTGTCAAGATATCAAATCACTACTGACCCTTTTCTCCACCTCAGAATGCGTATCCTAGCAAGTAGATACACGAAGACAGGACAACAAACAATCCCAAGAGAGGTACTTGGGTCGTCTTCAGCATGCTCTTTGAGATATCAATATGTCCGAGAGCTTCCAACTTCTCATCGTCATACCCGACCTTCCCCTTCGGTCGAACCGGCAAGGTAATGTAGTCAAGTTTGGGAGCAGCCTTGATGATCTTCCCAGTTTCATTCGCAAGGGTTCTCTCTGGCATGAATGGTAAAATACGAGAGGCTACTTTCAACAAGATACTGTCCCAAGCTTGAATCTTGGTGACCAAGCCCGAAAACTCGATGATTTTCTTCACTCTTGGAAGTCGCTCTGCTTGATATTGGGCAAAAATGGCTTCGATCTCGGTCTTTCCTGGCTTTCCTCGCGGATGAGACTTGATGGCTTTATTGAGCAAGTTTGCTAAGACAGCGACACTCTCCATGCTAGTATTTCCACCAAGCCCAACGTTCGGAGTCATCTGACAATAATTAGCTACGCAACGGATTTTCCACTGGAATACGAGCCTTGTGAACAGAGTCGCCAGCAAGTACGATTCTTCCAAAGTACATGTGTTTGAACAATCCCTCTTCAACGTTGACAAGTTCGCCTCGAACGCGGCTTTTCCAGAGCTCCCCGAACACCTGAGTATCAGATATGGGGCATTCAAGATTTTCGACGGCCTTCGCATCAGCGTCAGCTTGCGTGTACCTTGGCCGACTTGGCCAATACAGAGTTTCCGGATTCTTGAAGAATATGAACCAAAAGGTCCATTTTGGTTGGTGGATAACCAGGAATGATTTCCCGTCATAGTGAGTCATGTACATGTTTTTGTTACTCATGCTTGGTAGCGTTGGGGAAAATCCAACGAGTGCCGTCCAGTTACAATACAAAGCTAGAAGAGATTAGAAGTGCGATCGAGACCTCATTTATGAGTTACCCACATTTCTTTTCCGCTGCCGTGATCATGCCCGGAATTGCAGCATTGGCATTTCTCCACATGAGACTCCTCACGTTGCTATGCACCCCATCGGTTCCGATAACAATGTCTCCTTCTTCAATACTTCCATCCTCGAGAATGACCTTAACACCGTCATCGTCTTCAATGATATCCGTCACACCTTTTCCACTTTTTACTTTAGCTTTCTCGGCATCATCTAGCCCGTCATAAAGGATCTGGAGAAACATTCTTCGTTCCAAGACTGGAATTGGGTGTGCATAGCTTATTGTTATTAGCAACAACTCAATGACTATTTTGAGGGTTTCTTACTCTTCTCTACAAAACTTGAAGAAATCGCTAGATAATATCGTCGATCCATCAGGAATTAGATTGATACTTTTCCCAAGCGGTGTACATTGGTCCGTTACAGCCTTTAACACTCCGATCTGTTCCAATATTCTGGAACCCTGGGGGTAGATACCAATACTGGCCCCGTAGGGTGGTGCAATCTGCCCTCGTTCCAAGACGACATAATTAATATTGGCTCTGGAAAGAGCATGGGCGCTTGTCAGACCGCCCACGCCAGCTCCCACAACAATAACTCGAAATGGTTTTGTTTCGCCGTTCATTTTCAAGTCCGAGATGTCTTATGCTCTCTTATGGTATTTTCAGATGAAAAATGGGTGAAAGAGTTGGGTGAAATTACTATGACAAGTAAAGTAGCAAACGCGGCCGCCAATGAAGATATTGGCAGCTCATTATAGTTCAAGAATCCCAATGGTTGCCTCCGCAGTAAGAGCTATCATCAATAACGCCTACTACGGTGAAGCAGCCGTTATTGTGGTCTCATAACCTTGATCCTAGTGATTACGAGCAGCTTATTGGTTTGATTATATTTACCGGGCTCAATGATCGGTGGTGTATTCCGACTCGGGCCGCTGACCGTGAAATTGGCCGGGACCCAACGCCTTCTGAAATGCAAAATATCGGGACAACTTCCTTCGAAGAAGGAGGTCCGAGAAAATGTTGAAAGATGACCTCCGAATGGATGCCAAATTCCCTAAGCTCAAAGTCTCTCTTCACATAAAAGATCATGCAGTTTTCACCTTATTCCAAGATCAGGAAAGAAGTTCGAAAATTAATATCTAAATTCATCATAAGTACCGGACATCCAGAATCTGTCAAAAACATTGCTCCTACGGCCATGAGTCTGATCAACTTCCCATCTGCTAAGCCAGCGATCATTACCAAAGTCAATGTCACAGCGGCCCATGAAGTTGGTAAGTTAAAAGAATATCACGCTTCCCATACCAACAATATCTAGGCGAGCGCAACATTGGCTCAAAATTGATCCATTACGTAAGCTTCTACATATCTATTTCTGTTGCCCAAATTAAGACAGCCAGGAAACTCCAACTGGGACAATCGAAACAGTTGAAGGCTTTGAACCTGCGTTCAAGGCGAACATTGTGTTTGGAGCAGACTGGATCACCTACGATCCAGATGGAAAGCATGCTAGGATAGACTTGGCGTCTATTGCAACGTAAGTTATGCTGGTTGCGTAGGATTCAACAGACTAATCAGATGGGGTGGGTTCTAGAACTGAAGACGGCGGTTCCATTGATTACCGCTACACAGGCGTC
This sequence comes from Chlorociboria aeruginascens, assembly GCA_002276475.2. Lineage (NCBI taxonomy): Eukaryota > Fungi > Ascomycota > Leotiomycetes > Helotiales > Chlorociboriaceae > Chlorociboria > Chlorociboria aeruginascens. The sequence continues at coordinate 35,365 of NCSK02000098.1, forward strand.
ATTACCATTACTGAAGATGTGGCTAAGATCTTCAACATGACCCCTGATGCTAAAACTGTTCCTTTTGGATTCAGTCGTAAGTCCACATTTTCATACTCTCTTTAATGATATCCATGCTCGAGGGGTAAAGAGAGAAAACTGATGACGACTTAGGCACGATTCATAGCTTTCAGAGCGCTAGGTTCCCTGAGTTGGAGAATAGCCGCTTCATAGGAAATGGAAGAATGATCATCAATGATGACCACAGCATCACCGTGGAGTCTCGTGTTTGCCAGCTTGTACCTGCCACAGGTATGGATTAAATGTTCCGATTGACGAGGATATGGATAGCAGAATTAAGTATACGAAGTCAATTGATTATCACAATTCCGCAAATGACATGTCAACTCGTTCCTTTTTTTTTTCATACAACATCAATTGTGAAAACTCCTATGCCAAAAACTAAGCTTCAGTGTCGATTACTGTTATGAATAAATCGTAGCATCGCATAATCCATAGAATCTAAGTCTATTGCTGGAATACATTGCTAGAGACTATATGCATAGACGATATCATTGGTCGGTGTGTTCAATCCTTGGGGTTTCCTCCAATTCAAGTGCCTCGTTAGTTGTTGTTGTCAATCCCACTTCGTACACCACTAAACCCCGAAACCGAGGTTTGGACCCCATCAAAATAAGATCCAAGCAAAGCCCTAGGAGTCGGGATTCAGTGCCTTGCATAAGACATTGGGTTGGTAATCACGTATTGGGGATTAAGCCCGATCGGCGTTTAGAAACACAACTACTACAGCTGCTTTGTAATTGTAATCCGCTACGGTTATTATGTCCGAAACATGCATAACATGATACTTTGATTTTAATTGTAAATTACGCCTTATACAATCTGAATGACAGCTCCGTTCTCAGCCCCAACCTTTTAAAAGAAAAGGTCGATCTCGAAAAGAAAAGAGTCTTCTTCTTCACTAAGGCTAATAACACCTTCTCGCAAACAAACAAACCAAACAAACTTCAGAAGCAGGATTAGAAAGTTCATCTCGTAGACAAGAAGTCGCATTCCAAAACAAACAAGCAAGCAACACCATGGCACCAAATAAAATCCTCCTGATTCTGGGAGCCGGCCCTAATGTCGCTGCTTCTACAGCCAAACACTTCGCATCCAATGGCTACAAAGTCGCGCTGATGAGTCGCCACGGACAAGCCGCGAATCCATCGTATCTGAACATCCAAGCCGATCTGGCTCGGCCGGAAAGCGTGAAGGAGGTGTTTGCGGCGGTGGTGAAGGAATATGGAAACTCACCTAACGTGGTGGTGCATAACGGTATTTCTCAATGATACACGCACTCCTTTGCATTTTTATTTTCTCGTGCGGTGGGAGCCGGTCGAGAGCTAGGGCTGAGTGAGATGTGCTGATATTGGGGATCTTGCTATAGCATACTCGGTGCATCAGACCAGTGCAGGCCCATTGTCACTCTCGCAGGAAAAGTTCGAATACGACTTTGCTGTCAATACCACGTCTGCATATCTCGCAGCCCAGGAAGCAGTCAAGGGATTCGCAACCCTTCCCGCGGACTGGCCAAAATCTTTTATCTACACGGCAAATGGCCTGAATGTGAAGCCGATGCCACAATTGGTTAGTTTGGGACTAGGAAAGACGGCCATGGCTCATGTGCTGGAGACGTGCGTGCTTGCGTATAAGACCAAAGGTTGGACGTAAGCTCCCTCTTTTCTGATCACGTCATCTCCACTTATGGTTATTTGGAAGCATGTGATAGCGTAAGCTGATGGTGATATACATAGGTTCTACTATGGGGATGAACGCTTTGACAATGGCCAGTTCGTTGCGGGGGCGATCAGCGGCGAGGCACACGCAGCACGCTACTGGGAACTCAGTCAGGATCGGGTTCAGCATGAATGGATGGATACCTTTGTGGCGGGAATTGGATACAAGAAATTCCAGTGAGGGTTCAAGACCCCTTATTGGGCTTGGTGTTTTGGGCACGAGCGCTAGTACACGTCAGGTCAGATTCACTAGCCAGCGATTCGGGTTTGGCATTGATTTGGAGATTTGGAATTGAGTCCTGGCTGTTGTGCCCGCACTTCTGGTCTTGCAAGGCTTATCTGGTTGGTGGTTATCGCGGCAGCTCCACTTCAGCGCATGGCATGGCTTTGGTACAGTACATACACGCTACCGTACATGGCGCTTTCTACTCGGTGTCCAGTATACGTACAATAAGATATAATCTAGCACCGACCAGCATGAACCGTATAGACCCCTACCGCATTGCCCTCATCAGCAGATCCTACCCCACCTCTACCCCTCACCCAACTTCTTAGATTTGTGTAACCCGCGCCTTCTTGAGATTAGATTCACGGGCATGCCGCAGCCGCGAGAAGCCGAGATCAAAAGTAGGAGTCCAAACATCGTACATAAACTCTAATATGCAAGCCTCAACCACGGTACGGAACCATGCAAGGACTTATTTTCCTCCATGGATTCCGATGCTCGGACCACAAGGGGGCGACAATGCCAATTAGTGGCTGGACTTTGGTAGTTTAATAGAAACTAATACAGTGTTCATAATATGCCAAGGATTTATAAGCAATGCGAGAAATCTGCGGGATTGACCCTGCTAGGCTCGAATCATGAATGCACGTTAACGGTCGTATAAGGACAGAAAGTACGCCAAAAAGGGACTGTCCGTCAACTACGTTATCTGCCCGTCAATCCTTCAAGATTGTCTCTAAGATTGAGTCTAAATGCTGACCCGGTAGTTGAGCGGCAACATCCTCGTTGGTCGATTGTGTATATGAAGAGACGGCATAAACCACAAGGTTACAAAACGCGGAGACCATGTGCAGTGCAGTACATACAGCAAGACTCTTGGACTACATATGTGGAGCTAGCAAGGCTATACATACCACAAGGAGGAATAATAGAGCTAGCCGAAAAGTCGGACCTCGGAAGACGTGGGCTCGGGATACCCCCGAGCCGTCTCCGACAAGTAGAGATAACCTGGACCATCAGGTGCAGCAAGCACTAATCCTCGATACATGGCACGGCTTAAGATGCAACAGAAAATGAATGGCAAGGATTGACAACAAGTACTTCGCAACTTAAAGCCAAGCCGCACGGCACGGAACGGCACGGGGCGCCACACGACCGTCCGCTCTACGGCGCTGTCCGTGCCCAGCCGCTAACACTGGAGATAGGCGTTAACGAGATGTACAGATTATTATCGCCGATAAAATTTTGTGCAATGATTTCCAAGGGTTTCGAAGAATTTCGAACTATGGAGACGGGAAATTGGTGACTTCGATATGGAAGAGCGCCAGTTTGGGAGTTGTAAGAGGTGAGATTTTTTGAAGGTTGTAACTTGGTTCTTTGGAAGTGGGTGAGCGGGGAGGGAGGGGTCGCTTAAATACCTATTTTAGGACTAGTCGCAATGGCACCCCCTTTTCGGTGAGTTTTTAGGTTCTCGCAGACATCAAGACATCCATTCAATGCAATGACTTATTCACATTTCTTCCAAATTCTGCAACTTCTGGATTTCAGGAACAACTAAGACCAAAAGCTATTTGCGCAAATCGTGTATTCTATTGTTATTACGATAATTTTCAACTACTACCTGCCCAATCTCCTGGGCTCAAAGATTTTGAGATGCTCGGAACTATAATTCAGTTTCACTAGCCCGTATTTCCTTACATACTCGTTACCTGACTTCAAATTATAGTGATGGTTCTAGATTCATTTAAGTTCATCTTCATTGTGTCTATGAATGGCCATTGAATTCCATCAACGCAGCAGCACCCAAACCAAAGAAAAATAAAATAAAATAAAATCGCAAAGCACAATTCATCTATCCCATCCATGCGTTCAACAATCCCTCCACCCTCCTCCTTCCCCCTAAATCCTCCTCCCCACTCCAAACTCTGCGACCACTCCTCCACCACACTGCATCTTCACGCCCAATCCCCGTTCCCTACCTCCAGTTTATCCAACTCCACTTTCTGCAAATACTCATCAATAAAACCATTGAAATCCTCCGGTTTATAAGGCGCGAAGATCTCAGACAGGAAATTAGATTTGCGTCTAGAATCGATGCCGAGATCTTTGCAGAGCGTATCGACGTACTATTATCATCACTTATAAGCCTCTTGCCAGAACCACGGATATTGGAGATAGGGGAAGAATGGGCGGGAAGGAACTCACCGGCAAAAAATCATAAAGCGAATATGGGAATTTCTGCCCCTGACTGATATAGCGCTTTCTCGTCCAGGCATTCCACTCTGCAATCTCCGTCTTCATCTCTTTTGGGCTAGGTAATTCAATACGACCAAGCATATACAAAATGGCCCAAAAGCTTTGCATTTCTGAAACCAAGGGGGTTTGCACTGTGTGGATTTGGCCCAAGATGACTAAAGAGCGATCGTTTTTCTCTGCGAGTTCTAATGGAACCACGCGTCTGTATAAACGCCATTTACGCTGCGGCACCTGGTTGGTTTTCGGGTTTTTGAGGACGGGCCCTTCAGCCAAGAATGGCAATTTGGCGTTCACGGATAGGTTGGCGTCGTAGTCGTATGAGGCCCAGAGTTTGTCGACGGGCGTGGGATCTTGCGCTGCTTTTCCGAGGATGGGCAACCCAAGTTCGAGTTTAGTCTCGTTGTCAAACATGGCAAAATGATCTCCCCAGCCGGTACACATGACAATGTAATCGGACTGGACTGTTTTGCCGGATTTCAGGACCATAGTGTCGCCTTTAATAATGTTGAGATGGTCGCGGACAACAGTGACGTCTCCCTCGTGGATTTTCTGCCAGAAGTTGGGGAGTGTGACGACGCCTAAACCGGAGTTGGCCCAGAAAATACTGTGTCTGTTAGCTATCTGCTCTCTTTATGTTTGTGGAACAGGAGTTTATTATACCTTTTCCCATCAACTTCAGGTCTCAAGGCAGCCACATGATCCCCAGCATTATAACCGGCATGGGAATCACTCAGCGCAGCCACCACATCCCAAAATTTACCCGTCATCCACCTCCCCACCGTGCTCTTCTGGAAGAAATTATACAATGTGCCCTTGGTATTGAAAATTGATGGGCTCAGATTCGTCATCATCCTAGTAGATGCAACTCCAATACTAGACCAGAAGCCTAGCAATTCTGAGGGTAGGATGGCGAGGGGCCCTGCGCCGTCGGGACGGATTATCCAGGTAACCTTTTTGCCCATTGAAATAAGGAGGTATACAGCGTCGTAAGCTGATTTTGCGGCTCCCACTACAATAACTCGTTGAATAGCATTATTATCCTTCAGGTAATCGAACGAAGCTCCTAGATCCTTAGAATGAATAACCGGAATACTAACATCAACAGGAACATATTCCGGCATATTAGCAATAGAAGTGACCCCGGTAGCAACCATAAGTTTCTCCGTCTCGATGGTCTCGATCGAATCTCTGAAGTGGAGTCTCCAACCCCTCGAGCATCTTTCCGCTTTCTCAACGAAGGTACTGAAGCGAACGCGTTTGAGTAAATCGTGGTCTTCAGCATATTTTTGCAGATAATTGTGGATCATTCGCCCGGTGACTTGTCGCTTGCTAGTCACTCCAGCGGCGGGCATAGGTGTATCCGTGTAATTGAAGAGACCGAGATTTACTTGTGCTACTAAGTTGGGATATAAGCGATCTTCACTCCAGACCCCACCGACGCTGGTGTCGGAATCAATGATCACAAGGTTGACATTGGGTTGGAGCCGTAGGTAAGTTCTGGCTGCAACGAGGCCATACCATCCTAAGTATTCTTGTCAATTATGTCTCCACAAAAATAGAAGCACTGACAAAATATTAACTCACCTGCTCCAATGATGGCCACATCAACCATCTGTATCGGTTGTGATCCCATGATTGTGCTTGAAGAATTTGGATTAACCTGAAGTATGAGGCGGGGAAAATGAAAGGAGTAGACAAGAGGTTCGATGATTGATGAATCCCAAGTAAATGCTCTTCTAGATTTTGCTGAACATGTATGAAGACCAAATCAAATAGCCCTTAACTTTCTAGATTCCACATTAAAGGACATACATATCAGATCATGTCATACATAGTACAACTTGCACAGATCCCTCGAGAAGATACGAAATCAGCCGTTGACCGGCGAGCAATTCTGGCGTTCGTTCCGAAAAGCACCTCACAGTCTATTGACAGTCACAATCTATTACAATGGTAATCCGTGACCTAAATTTCGCCCCATTATGCATGTCAGAAAACCTGCATACCAACGGCCACGACACCGATATAGAAGACCAGCTTCGGTGTGCACGCCGTGAAGGCCGCGAAAATGTCAATCCGAAGATGGAGCAGATAAGGAATTATTTTTTTTCTAGTCAGCGGCAAATAAACAATTATTCGTTAAAAGATTCCCCACAAAATTATTTCTAACTCGGAATGTCCGAGAATATGACACGAGCTAGAGCAATTGGTAGCTTTGGAACTAAATGCTGACTGGCATTTCTTTATACGTGATTTAAAATAAATGTAATTTGAAAACGTAAATAGAACGATTGTAGTAGATATCTTGTATGGTTAAGCTGGTCACCAATCACTACATAGACGAAAATCGACGTGAAAAGGAAAATCTGGTCCACCAGCAATAATGCTAATCACTCAAGGCAAATTCGCCCATTAACTCAAATTCAACTTTTCTTCCTAGTAACAACTGCTGTTTTCCCTCTCTCTTTCTGAGCATTTGCAGTTCTCTTATCCGTCAACACGCCTTCTCTCCATAACAATGCCAAACTAACCGTAGCACCCGATCCAATGACCAAACTTCCCACTCCCAATATAACAGGCAATAGAATCTTCATTGCCGAACCTTCGCTCAAAAGTGCTCCCACCAAAATTCCCGCCCAAGAAAGCGAGGATAGAGCAATTATGATATAATCATACTGCAAAAATAGCCAAGGTCCATTTGCTAACCGCAATGCTGCATCTTCAGGTCCAGATACAAGGTAAGGTGTATACATTTTCGTGAATGAAATCGTGGGGTCAGAGGATCTCAGGATGGCACTAACGACGTAGATGTGGCCGAGCGCTGAAAGACTTGCTGCTAAGAGATATGAAGCTTTTACCCATTCAGAAGATTTGACGTTATCTTTTGCAAGGGCGCCCATGGAAAAGACGAAAAACGTTTGAACAAGAGATATCCAAATTGGAGCCGGTTGCCAGAAGGCGAGGACTTGCTGATGCAAGTAATCAGAGCGAGAGACCCAAGTGGGTAGCTCTCCAATGACTGTAGGGACTACAACTCCAATTATAAAGCTGAATGGAAGGGACATCGCTGATGATAAGCTGGCTGTTTGGAGACCTTGACTGGTAGTTTTGAGCCATTTTAGGTGGTTGTAGAAGTAGAGCGGAAGAGCAATTGCTGCACCAAACATCTGCCACATCAATCCCCAGATAATTGGACTAGTGGTGGTCAGCAGAATCCCAACACGAAGCAGATCAACTCACTTCGCGACTGAAGAAGGTTTCGCATCCTGCCTAGAAGCCTCAAGGTACAGCCAAATGAAAGCTGGTTGTAAGTTTGAGTACGCATCCAGCAAGAAAAGTTGATATCCTGGATGAGAGCCATTTGTACCGTAGAAAAAGAAGCCCACGAGTAGAGAAATCGGAAAATCAAGAAGGAAAATTCCAGTATAATTTGTACTGAAAGATTTTCCATCTTCCAATTTTCCATTCCACGATGTTAATATCAGCTCAAGAACAGTCCCATTCCATACACTAACTCCCCAGAGGAGAATAGTAGCTACGAATGCAAGAGACAGGAAATAGTTTGACGTTGTAAAGATAGCCATGATTGTAGTTTGAATAATGTAAAACTGAAAAATGACCTCAAGATAGAATAGAGGATCTTACTCATAAGTTTAAATCTAACAGCAGTGCCTTTCAAAAAGAATAATGCGGGAAAGGGGAAAGTCCTGAAGAAGCTGCGGATCAGACTCCGTGCCACATGCCTAAATTTGATACCCTGCATAGACCATGCAGTCTAATATCAGCAGCCAGAAAATATTCTGGAGTCCGGGCCGACCCCTTGGGAACATTCGGTCAAAATCCGCATAGGCCGTGTGGCAATTCGTATCTTGACTTCTAGATATCGAAATAACCGCGAAACTACCGGCTAGGCCGTGATTGACCGATCTTGGAGCTTTACAGTAAGATTAAAGTTCCCGAGTAATTGGCATATAGTAAACACTAGACCAGAGGATAAATTCAATTCTATGAACTATCTCGGGCTATAGATATCTCTCTATTTATTTCTTAGATCTTTAGAATACCACAGATTCTTTTCATCATGCCTCACTCTGAACATGGAGAAGACTCTGCCTTGGAGCCGATTGCCATTGTGGGCATGGGTAACCTCACCGATTCCAGACATATCTGGTCAGGTGCTAACAAAGTCCAGCTTGTCGTCTTCCAGGAGGTGTTGATTCTGCTTCTTCGCTCTGGGAATTACTCGAAAAGAAGGGATCTGGCCAAACACCAAAAGTCCCAGCCTCTCGCTTTAATATCGATGCGCACTTACATGACAATCCAGAGCGACCAGGAAGTTTCAACATCCCAGGAGGTTACTTCCTCGACCAACCTGTTGAAAATTTCGATCCTACCTTTTTCAATGTTACCCCGGTCGAAGCCACATGGATGGATCCCCAGCAAAGAAAGATGCTGGAGGTAGCTTACGAATGCTTAGAATCCGCAGGCTTGAGCCTAGATGCAGTCGCTGGGAGCAACACAGCTGTCTTCGTTGGCAGTTTCACCAGTGATTATCAACAAATGTCTATCCGAGACACAGATTTCCGCCACAATTATGCTGCCACTGGAGTCGATCCAGGGATTATAAGCAATAGAATTGGAAATACGTTTAATTTGAATGGGCCGAGGTATGCCATGAGTCCTGATGGTCATTTTTGGAGGATGTTGACTTACTTCTTAGTTTTACCATCAATACCGCTTGTTCGTCATCTATTTATGCAATCCACAATGCCTGCAATGCCCTTCGAGCTCGCGACTGCGTAGCCGCTATTACTGGTGGTGTCAACTTGATTATTACTGTCGATCAACATATGAACACTGCCAAACTTGGTATATTATCTCCGACGTCGACATGCCATACATTCGACGCTTCCGCCGACGGTTATGGACGTGCTGAAGGCGCTGGCGCTTTATATTTGAAACGTCTCTCAGATGCCATCAAGGATGGCGACCCAATCCGTGGTGTAATTCGTTCATCGGCTGTTAACACCAATGGAAAGGTACCAGGTATGGGGATAACTCATCCTAGCAAGAAAGGACAAGAGAGAGTTGTCCGATCAGCTTATGAGAAGGCTAGACTTGATCCCACAAGAACGGCATATCTGGAATGCCACGGAACCGGAACTCCCGTTGGTGATCCGATTGAAAGGTAGCCCCTATCCTGAAATAGAGATGGCTGAATTCCACTAACAATTCAATAGCCACGCTGTTTCAAACGCTATGAATGATACCAGAAGCAAGGATAAACCTTTGCTTATTGGTGCAATTAAAGCAAATATCGGTCATAGCGAGGCAGCCAGTGGAATATTCGCTGTCATGAAAGCAGCTATGATGACTGAGGCTGCCGTCATTCCTGGTGTTGCAGGCTTCAAAACCTTGAATCCTGCCATTGATGAGAAAGGATGGAATATCAAAGTCCAACGAGACACAGTTCCTTGGCCAAAAGAATTTGCCGAACGAAGAGCAAGTGTTTCGTCCTTCGGCTATGGAGGAACAAACGGCCATGTGATTGTTGAGGGGGTTGACTCATTATTCCCCTTCTACTCACATGGTAAACCGAAGAGTAAAGCTGAGTATGACCATTCAACCACGAGGCCATTACTGGTTGGATTCTCAGCCCATGACAAGACCACTTTGAACAGAAACATCACTGCTCATGCAAAGGTCGCTGACCAATTTTACCTGGCCGACTTGGCATATACACTAAATAAGAGACGTTCTAAGTTCACCCAGAACGCTTTCACCATTGCGACTGAAGGAAATGAGCCAGAAAACTTTGCCCTTGCATCCTTCAAGTATGGAGCTTCTAGTAAGAAAACACCTCAACTTGGTTTTATCTTCACTGGACAAGGTGCGCAGTGGGCTGGAATGGGGGCTGAAGCTATGGAAATATTTCCCTCTTTCCTTGCTACAATTGAGGCATTGGATCAAGTTCTCCAACAACTCGACAACGCTCCAGTATGGAAGATCAAAGCAGCTCTTCTCGAGCCAGCAAGTTCAAGCAGAGTTAACGAGGCCGAGATCTCCCAGCCTCTATGCACTGCTGTTCAAATCGCCATTGTCGATTTGTTTGCTCGGTGGAACATCAATCCTACCGTCACTGTGGGCCACTCCTCTGGTGAAATCGGTGCTGCGTATGCTGCTGGTTTAATTTCTGCCCCTGAGGCCATTACCGCTGCATTTTATCGTGGATACGCTGTCAAGCACAATGCACCTGTCGGGACTATGTTGGCAGTTGGCTTGGGCCAGGCTGATGTTGAAAAATACATCGTTGGTCAAGGTGACGGTGTTGTCATCGCTTGTGAAAATTCCCCAACTAGTGTCACATTGAGCGGTACTTCCGAGGCTATTCTTGCAGCAAAAGCTCGTCTTGACGAAGACAGTATTTTCGCCAGAGAGCTGAAGACTGGAAAAGCGTATCATTCCCCACAAATGAGTGCAGTTTCCACAGCATACGATGTCCTTCTGGCAAACGCCGTCCACAAGCTTGACATAGATAGCCTCGAATGGCGTCAACCTCGGGCAAGATTCTTTTCTTCTGTAACTGGAGAGGAATTCTTTGGCGACACAATTTCTGCTGCATATTGGAGTGAGAATTTGAGAAGTCGGGTTCGCTTCGATTCTGCCGTTACTGCGCTGGCAAAAGCCGCGGGACTAGAATATGTCACAACTATAATTGAAATCGGTCCACACTCGGCCCTCAATGGTCCTTTCAAGCAGATCTGCCAGGCCAACGGATTTGAGCGCTTCACATATGTCCCCAGTTTCGTCCGTAAAGAAGATAGTGCTATTCAACTTTTGAAAGTAGCTGGTACTTTATTCAATCAGGACTACCCCCTTGACTTAGAAGAGGTAAACTCTACTGAAGGGGCTGTCTTCAGCAGGAGCGGCATCAAGAATAGAAAACCGTCTATCCTTGTTGACCTGCCACCGTATCAGTGGAACTACGAGAAAACATATTGGGCCGAGCCTCGATTTTCTGCAGAGCAGCGTCACATGAAGCATGGTCGTCACGACCTGCTTGGGAGAAAGGTGGTTGGTCTATCGGATCGATCTCTCGTTTGGAGAAACATGATTCGTCATAAGGATGTTCCCTGGCTAAAGGACCATTCTCTAGGTGGAGATGCAGTCTTTCCAGCCGCTGCCCATCTGTCCCTGGCTATCGAGGCAGTTCGTCAAGTCTTCGAGGATAGTGGCGAGGAAGTCAATGGAATAACATTCCGCGATGTTGCCATTAAGGTCGCGCTTATAATTCCAGAAACGGATGATGGAATTGAGGTGCAACTCCGCCTGACCGAGCTTGCCAATAAAGAGAACTCGGCGCCATGGTACTCTTTTGCCGTTGAATCGGTCAACGAAGGAAAGTGGAGTCTTCATTGCGAAGGCACACTCTCACCTAACTACAACGTTGAAAGCACACTTGCCGATCTCGTCCACCCTGTTGATATTACTAAGTTGACCCAGCGAGTACCAGGGAAGAGGTGGTATGATGCTTTCCACAGAGTGGGCTTTCAATACGGCCCGACTTTCCAACCCCTTGCAAACATCAGAACCGACAGCAAATACTACGACGCTGCGGCTGATGTGAAGATCGCAACCGAAAGTGGGCTTATGGTTGGAGAATCCAGATATATTCTTCACCCATCTACCATTGATGCTTGCTTGCAGCTAATCATCGTGTCAATTAACGCCGGCAAGCATAAGGAAATGCCACATGGTGTGGTTCCTATCGGCATCGAGGAGATGTCGCTTTGGCTCCCGGGTGAGGAAGCCGGAACGAGTGGCAGCGCTGTGGCCTGGACAGACCAACGCGAGGGACGGTACTTCAACACACATACAAAGTTGACAACACCGAGTGGCAAGTTGATCTTGGATATCAAGAGCCTTCGTTGTGTAGCATACGAGGCCGCTGTTCCACAACAACTGCATGCACCAAGAAGTCGGGAGCCTTATATGGAGACAACCTGGAAGCCAGACATCACCAGCTTAGGTGCAGGCCAGGCGATCAAGGTATACCCAGCTATCGCCGAGTCCAGTATTGCAGCTGTTGGTACGATTGTCGAGTTACTTACCCACAAGAAACCGGTCACCAGCGTCACGCTTCTCGCACAGAAAGATGCTGCGAGCCTTCAGGCAGTCCTCAAAGCAGTTCCATCCACGACTTCAATCACATTGGCAGGCAGATCAGAGGATCATATCGCAAATCTGACTTCTGGCCTTGATCTCCCTGAGAACTTTTCCACCATTGTAACCTCTGAAGAGTTATTCAACTTCGGAGAAATTGGAGTTAAAGAACAGGATCTCATAGTGATTGAAGTGGGCTCCCAGAAATCCACGGAGGAGCTCCTGACGGGAGTGAAGGCAATTGCGGCCGAGAATGGGAAAGTCGTCTTTTCAGTCCCGAGTGCATCTGAACACGACTTTATCAAGAAGTTGATCCCATCTGGCTTTTCCGCGCCTCAGTTGTTGTTCCCATACCAAGAAAGCACTATCATCCTGTCGAGCTCCATCGCAGCATATACCAATGGAGTAACGAATATGAAGCCCCTCGTTACGCTTCTTTACTCAAATGGGCTTCCTAGCGTGCTCGCAAGGATCGCCGAAATTCTAAGGGGAACCAACTGCGACGTCCAAATTCAAGACATCGCCAGCTTTGAGACGTTCACCCCAGCGAAAAATGAGAAAGTAATTATTTATGATGTTGAAGGTACCCTCCTCTCAACTTTGACTTCAGAGGTATTCGATACTCTCAAGACTATCTTGACATCAAGTGCACCAATAATTTGGGTCAGTGCTGGTGTAAACGAAGGCAAATCTATCTCTGGTGCAATGAGCCAAGGATTCTTGCGTGCGATCAGGTCCGAGCAGGCAGCGGCAAAGATTCTTCTCTTGGACGTCGATACCAGCGAGGATGCTCAGATCGTTAGCTCTACGATCATGGGCAAGCTTGACCAGATCGCAACAAAGGATTCCGGTGCTGAGACCGAGTTCTGGCTCCATGACAGAATTGTGAATATCGCAAGAGTTATTCCCAACATTCCCCTGAACGATCAATTCTCGGCCGACCTCAGCCCTGCCGAGGAGACGCTTCTTCCAGCAGAGAAAGCCCTTCAAGGTAAGATTAGCGAAGGAGAGCTAGTCTTCCGTGGAAAGACGATTGAATCCCAGGTTGAATTAACCGATTATGAGATTGATTTGCAAATCGAATATGCTGAGTTGGAGAAGAAAGATCTCCAAGCCCAATCAACAGGCCCAAAAATCGTTACCGGCAAGCTATTAGCCATTGGCAAGTCCCTAGATCCAGCCATTATTGGGCTGGAAGGTGTCGCCTACACGACCGACTCTTTTGCTACCATTGTAAGAATCCCGGGATATATTGGGGATTGCTACAATGACTTCAAGGGGGCCGACCTTGTCGCAACTCTTCCAAGTTTGGTCAAGGCAGTTAATGCTGTGGAAGTAGCGAAGATCACCGACAAGGAACACTTGCTCCTCCTACCAGCCGCTCTTGCAATCGTTGACGCCGTCGCTGGTCTTAAGAAAGCACTCGGGTTCAGACTCACAATTGTTGTGGATACTGAGGCGGACAAAAAGGACATAGTTTCTAAATTTGAAATTGCTTCTGGAGAAATATTGCTGTCTTCTGATACCAAGACCATCCGTGCCTTGATGGAGAGCAAGTCCGGTGTTGCCCCCGATGTCGTTCTCGCACATGACTTCGCAAACCTCAGCCAAGATGTTTGGCGTTTCATCCCAGCCATGGCAAGATTTGTCCTGAGTGATGCCGCTATTGAGGATGCTCTAGATGCATTGCCCTTTACAAAAGGAGCATCGTTCTACTCCACAGGTGTCGATACTCTTTACAAGCGTAATCCCCTCGCACTGGGTGATCTCCTCAAGCGTACATTAACGCTGCTGAGAGAACACAAAGATTTGATCAAAACCCCCCAAGTCCATCCAGTGAGTGCACTGAAAGATATTACGGCCTTCTCTTCAACCGTTACATCGTTGGATAATGCCGTCCTCTCTTATAGGTATGGTGAAAGCTTAGTCAAGGTATGTAATTTTCTTCAAACATCTTCTACACATATTGATAATCTACAGGTACAGCCATCTAGCAAGGAACTTCGATTCCTTCCCGATGCATCTTATCTCTTGGTTGGTTGCCTTGGAGGTTTGGGACGAAGTCTAACCACATGGATGATGGCCAAAGGCGCTAAAAACTTTGTCTTTTTGTCTCGTTCCGGTGCAGATAAGCCGGAAGCTGCAGCCGTAAGTAGTCTTCTCCAAGACCCTGGAACTAACTGACACGATTCATAGGTTGTAGATTCGATTATGAAAGTTGGAGCCATTGCCAAAGTATTCCGAGCCGATGCCTCTAACGAAAAGGATGTTGCTTCGGTCGTAAATTCAGTGGGCACTGTCAACCCGATCCGGGGTGTAGTTCATGCTGCCATGGTTCTCCAAGACGGTATCTACAATGGCATGTCCTACGACCAATTCAACGCCGCCGTCGTTCCAAAGGCCAAGGGTGCCCAGGCTCTTCATAATGCCCTTCAAGGAACCGAGCTTGATTTCTTTGTCATGACCAGCTCCATCTCAGCAACTCTCGGAAACCCAGGTCAGACCAACTACTGTGCCGCTAACAGCTACCTCGATGCTCTTGCATACAATCGCAACCTTAATGGTCTTGCTGCTACCTCCCTTATCTTGCCTATGGTTCTTGATGTTGGTGTTGTTTCCGAGAATGAGAATATTGAGCTTGCACTCTCTAAGAAGGCCATGTATGGTATTGACGAAGCAGAGATGCTTCGAGGATTCGAGACAGCTATGCTTCAACCGGTTCCTAAATCTGGTGTGCCCGTTACTATTGGTAAAGCACAAGTCATCCTCGGTCTTGAGCCTGCCTATCTCGCTGCCGCTGTCGCGTCAGTAGATATATCCGACGCGTATTGGTACAACGATGCTCGATTCAGTGTTCTTCGTGTTGCGGTTGAAGATGCTAGAAAGACTTCTGAGTCGGGTAGATCTGGGGGTGGCGACTTCGCAGGTCTGCTCAAAGCTGCACAAGCCGAGGGTATCGAGGCCGTGCTCCAAGCTGTCGCCACACACATCATTAAAAAGTTGTCAAGCATGTTGATGATGACCCCTGATTCTTTTGAATTCGATGGCTCTTCAGTTGCAGACTATGGATTGGATAGTATGATTGGAGCCGAGCTTCGTAATTGGTTATTCAAGGAATTCGCGATGGATATGGGATTCCAGCAGTTGCTTGCTCCCAAGATGACAATTAAGGCTCTGTCAATCGCAATTGCGGAGGATTTGGGCCTCATGGGTGAGCCAGCGACCGCTTGAGGATATAGAAAGATAGATAGATTGGTCTCTCTCTTTTGTTATGGGCCATTAAGTTGATGAATTTCCTTGAATTGTTTTGAGATGAGATCCAAGCTTTAGCGTACAAGTAGATTTATTTATCCATTTTATGAAATCTGGCGCCCATTTATCCAAACACAAACATATCACACTTATTTTATGCAGCTTACCTTATGTTCGAACGGGTAAAACTTCTTTTTGACGTCAACCCTTCCAATTTCTACTACTCTTTCCTTGATATAAGTACTCAATCTTCCTCACCCTCACCAGCAATACTAGCACCACCAGCAAAACCACCTCCCACTTTTTGTTCAGTCACTCCCCCCACCTTCAAACAACCACATCACCCCCACGTTCTCTAGACCTTACACGTGTACTATGCAACGTCTTGTTTCCGGAACTACCGACCACCTATGGGCTGGCTACGTCCTATATCCCTTGAATATTGCAGAACATGGTCCACGAGACGATTTGGAATGCCTTCTACATGAATTACATCCAAGTCACATGATTTGCCCCCTCCTCCCTCCCCGCTTTCCTCCCCCTCGCCCTTCAACCCCACAAAAATGAAGAGCTTTGACATCATCCCGAAGCCGTGCCGGATACCGTCCAAGGACGGAACATTTTTCTATATAAAAAAAATTATGGGGAGAAAGGCACCGTCAAGATATCTATCTACCTACGTGTTAGCGGTCACCTCATACGTTCAAATGCACGTCGTGAAAGCCAGCTATCATGACTGCGTACAGGTACTACAACGCACCTCTCCGACCCACCACGAGGTCACATCCACGTACACGGAGTAGTCTTCGTCAAATCATAATCCCGAAACCAATCTTAAAAGAGCACTGCCTTGGGGCTCCTGTCGAAAGAGCCCTCTCGTCGACCCAACGGGGAAGACGGGTATGCAAAAAATATGCAACAGCGGAGGCGACAACAATGATTAGTCCCCATGAAGGATACGATATTCCGATATCGTCATGGCTTATCGCTGGTTTGGTGGCCATATTTTGTACCCCCAAATCTGGTTGGAGTTGAGCGTTATGGGACCTACTTATATCTTGTTTTATTTCCCCCTGAGGCTTTTTCTTCTTTCTCTCTTCTTTTGCAATCAATTTGTCTGCCGACATTTTAAAAGAGAAGGGGAATGAAAAATGGGTTCCTTAACATCCAACAATATGGGTCTAGCGACGCCTCAACCACCATATCCTCTTCACGCCTCCGTCCTCCCAAAACTTGATCCAATCTATACCCAATTCTACAACAAAAACATAATCCATAACCAACAAGTACACTACCAGCCAATCTCCGCCTCCCGCTCCTCGCCCATCCTATTACCAGGTGCTGGCCCTCCATCAGCGGTCGGCAAAATCCAAGACTTTACTTTCCATAGAAGAGAAAGTGACGGCCCAGATGTAAAAGTACGGGTATTCACGCCAGAAGGTAATAAGCCAAAGGAAGGATGGCCATTGATGGTTTATTTCCACGGTGGAGGATGGGTATTAGGAACCATTGACACGGAAAATGTTGTTTGTACAAGGCTTTGCAAAGGAGCTAGATGTGTGGTAGTTAGCGTAGATTATCGGTATCTCATGCTTTCTCTTTTCCCACCTTAGAAACCCCTCCCGTTCAATTCTAACCCAAGATTCTATTCAAAACTAAAAACTAACGTGATAAAAGTCTTGCGCCGGAAAACCCCTTTCCCGCCCCCATCCACGACTCATGGGAAGCCCTGCTCTGGCTCCGCACAACGGGCCACTCTTTGCTATCTCTCAACCTTTCCAAATCCGCCATTGGCGGCTCCTCAGCAGGCGGAAACATAGCAGCTGTGATGACGCATCTCGCACTCCAAAATCCCGAGCTCGTACCTGATTTCAAATTGCGTATTCATCCCCTTTTTTCTCTCCCTTCCATCCTTCCTATTCTATATCATTATCTTCAGTGTGTTGGAGCTAATACAAACAGAACTCCTCATCGTTCCCGTAACGGATAACACCCTCCTCCCCTCGTCAAACCTCACCCATTCCTGGACCATAAACCAATATACACCCGCCCTTCCCGCCGCCAAAATGCTCTGGTACCGTTCCCACTACCTCCCCTCCCCCTCAACTCACGCCTCCCCGCTCGCCTCTCCATTACTCTTTCCTTCCCACCCCTCCTCATCCCCCCTATCGTGGGCCCATCTCCCCAACGCCCTCATCGTCGTCGGGGAACTCGACGTGCTAAGGGATGAAGGAATAGACTACGGCAAGAAATTGGAGGAAGCGGGGAGAGAAGTAGACACACGAATCATGAAAGGCATGCCGCATCCCTTTTTGGCCATGGATGGCGTATTGCGACAGGGCAAGGAAACGATCGATGGCATGGTGGGGGCACTGAGAAGGTGTTTTGAGACTTAAATCCAGATTGCGAAATGGAAATAGATTCGAGAGAGTTTCGGGGTATAGAAAGTAGAGGGATTTATGTTAGAGAAAATTGCAAAGCAAACGTAAAGAGTTATTTATTATTAGATCGATAAGAAGTAAAAACCAAGCGCAATAGAAAATAACAAAACCCCTCTTCTCATAAATCACAACTCATAACAAACTCATAACAAACTTACAGCGCTAGTGGCGCTCCCCTCCCCCCAACTAACTTATCCATTACTTCTCTATCCCTCACATCCCTAACCTGCGCGCCCTCTGCATTATTTCCCCTCCACTCCCGCCACGCAGCATCCGTCCTCTCTATCACACTAATAGCATTGGGTCTCAGCGCGGGATCCTCGGTTAGCATATCCTGCACGATCTGCCTCAAGCCCAGCGAGAAGCCCTTATCATTCATCCTCGAGATATTCCACTGGTAGTCGTAGACACGGGGCGGCGGGATGCCCGTCATCATGTTGTAGAGGACGGCACCTAGAGACCAGATCTCGGCGGGCCGCGTCCAGTTGGTGAGGGCTTGGGAGACTTCCTGTCTTGGAGTTAGCTGCCATTCAAACTCACACTCGAGCTTGAATTGAAGCTATAAGTCTGGCATTCGATAGAAGTCTAGAAAGGGAGGGAAAGCAAACCGGCGCCCAAAACAACTTCTTCACATCCGGCGCATCATGCACCCTCTCCGCCTCAGCAATCCTCCCGCCCACCACGCCCGTAACCTTGGCCCAGCCAAAGCCGCCCAATTTACACTCGCCATAAGTCTCGACGCCTCTCGGCCTCTTGAACCAGATCTGGCCTGGGCTGATATCGCGGATCAAGACGGGGTGAAAATCATCATCGTGTTTATTCCATTCTCCAGGGATGCCCTCCGTCTCTTTGACCCCGTGATGTAGCCAGGCCAACGCGGTGGCGATACTGCCAAGCACATGCCAGCAGAGGCTCTCGGGCAAGGAGAAGCGCTGAAAATTCTGCATCCCGAGCGCTATCCATGCGTCCTGGTTCTCGAGACTGGGGAGCGAGGAGAGAGAGGGGAGGAGGTAGGATAAGGAACCTGCTGTCATGTCTTCGAAGATCGCGAAGTTGAGGAGCGGGGATGTGGAGTTCGAGTAGCCGGGCAAAGAAGAGGCTTGGATAATGTCGACTAGGGAGATGATGTTGGGATGGTTGAGGAGTCGGGAGATGGGGACGCCGGCGCTGGGGAGAAGGGCGCTTGCTAGATGTGTGGTTTTAGTGGGGGCTGAGGGATCGAGTGGATCAGCGGGGAACTCGACTTCGAGCGTGGGAATGGGAAGGGCAAGGAAGCAGGCGTTGTCGCTGGTGCGCAAGACCTCAATGGAATTGGGATTCTTGGTTGAAACGAGTTCAGCGGGATAGCGCGCGATGTAGCGGGGGTGGATGGGTGCCATGATTCAATGTAAGGGTGAGTGATGTATTGGAGCGAAGAGTTAGAAAGGTGGTTTGGAAGAGGGGGGGTGATAAATAGGGGAGCGGTGGAATGGAGTGTGGAATGTGGGAAATTTTAATATCTCATATGGGGGCATTCCAAGAACAAAGAAAAAAACGATAAAAGTGCTAGCCATTATTCTCAATAACAACTGTTTACTGTACAGCTTTCTAACTACCAAGGACCCAGAGAGGATAAAGGCAATCAATAATTAAAATCTTCATAAACAACGGTCTTTCCTTCCAACCACTTCAATATTGAATTTCTAAGAGTAGGACCCGTACAAAGATACCACCGAGTAGGAATAAGTCCAGCAAAGTCATCACTTGTAATTCTACCATTGGTCAATTTGGCCTCTGAAGCTTCAAGTCTCTGCCAAGATTCTGATGTTGTATGCACTCGTCCTGTGACAAATAGCCGTGTAGCTTTTGCTAGGCCCGGATATTTGGTGAAAGTATCAAGAACCAATGCCAAGTCACTAGATCTCGCCATCCAGAGTAATTGGAATCGAGTCATGTCCAGACCTTCAATTTGGGCAAGTAATGGAGTAATACCAACACCGCCAGCGATGAATGCAATATGTTCCCTGGAATCCTGCTTTATGAAGAACTCTCCTCCAAATCCTAAGATTGGAACATCTAGAGGGTCTCGAAGATTATGCTGGAATAGATGCTCTGTCGCAGGACCAACCTTTCGAACCGTAATTTCAAACTCGTCGTAAGTATCCGTAGTAGGTTTTGGAGAAGATACAGTGAAGGTCCGACTAAAGTCGTCATTGAGAGACTTGGGGTCATCGTCTCTCATGTGACTGTATCCAATATCGAGCTCATTTTTAAAACTGAGTGCAACATACTGACCTGGTCTCCATTTACTTGTTTTTTGGGGATCTGCGATGCGAAAACGAAAACAGCCAATGTCTGGGGTCAAAATCTTCCTGTTGATAAGTTTCGCATATATCATTTTCTCAGTGCTAGTAATTCCGAGACGTTCCTCAGTGGATAAGTACCTGACTGGCGGGTTATAAGGGGAAAATTCCCCAGTTACCCCCCGGAATGGAAGACCTTCAGAAACAAACCTTGCAGCTTCCACTCGGATCTTTACAGCAAGATTTGTATGAGCAATCAAATTGGCAGCCTTCTCTCCTGCTAATATTTCGGTTGTTCCAGTAATATATAGGACATCGCCTGTATCAAAGTCTGGGAAGACAAGGCCTGCGAGTGGAGTAGTGTTCAAGTTCCCGAGAGTCTGATAGAGTCGGTTTCCAGAATATTCGGGATAAACAATCACAAGACCACTTTCATCGTTCGACAGTATTCTAACAAAGCCTGGAGGTCCACCGCGATGATTCGTATCCATATCTCTGTCGTGATTCGATGAAGAAATGAAGAAGAGGTCGGCTTTTGCAATAAGATCTATTGCTTGTTGTGGGAGTGGAAGCTCTTTCGAAACAAGCTTCGGCTGTGGGATATGTGGGATGACATGCTTCTTGTTGAGATATTTCGGACAGTTTCCGAGAGACTGTTCTATCTTCACAGCCATTTGTACCTCGCCAGCTCCCCGTTCAGTAGCCACCAGAGAACCAGCCACCATCCTCCCATATAGTTTCACTCTTCGTCTCGTCTCCAAGTCAATAGCTAGACCGCCCACCATCCTTCCCGGGCCTCGGTCTCGAACAACCTCCCCATCTGCCTTTGTACCCAACAATGTCTCAAGAACAGGATCAAAACTTCTATCGACTGTTGACTGAAGGCCAATCACAGTATTTGACACCGCTCTCGAGAATCCGGCCTTTCCTCCCCAAATTGTCGTCCACGGTCTGGATTTTGAATCGAGGGCACCGAGGGCAAGTAGGGGAGAACGAACAAGCAGATTCGCTGCATACGGGCTCAAAAACAAGGAAGTTGGGTTATCCAAACGTGGGACGTGTAGCATCCTCTGCACAGCTTCTTCGCCGGCGTGCCATGGCATTTCAGCCTCACCAGAAGCCATTGTGGATATGCGGTATTGATGTCAGTCTGACAGATGCTCATCAAGGCGGTTGAGGGTAAAGGAAAGGCAAAAAGCGATAGAGTCCCCGGGCCATCTTGTTCTTCTAAAGTTAGCATTGATTATTCAGATAGAGGCAGGAGCGATGCTGAGTCAAGCACATCATGAATCATGAAGGGCGTTATGAACAATTTGCCCTGTGGATTTGGAATTATCCAGCGGGAATTGCTTAGTTCATCATGCTTCTAGCCAGTTATAAAAGCTTTGCAAATCGGCATTAGGAGTATTGCATTATTCGGCTGCCCTTGTTACGCCGCCATCCCGAAAGAAACCCGAGGGGTGGATTCTAACCTCAGTCATCACTCAATCAATCACGTTGCTTGCACTGTGCTTAAGGCTAAAGAGAAAAATATTGTGAGGTCCATCCCCCTTTTTGGTTCTTTCCCCCCTTCAACATTACAAGCTGATCGAGAGGCTTTTCATTACTTGCTTATGTCCTTTATTGTCCCATATCTTTCTTTCTGTTCGTATAATTGTTTGGTCGGCATCGATGATGAGGCAGTTGGCGAATTATCTACGCTGTTCGCCAACTCATTTCAAAGGGAGTAGGCAGATTTTTACATATAGCTCTTATTGTGGTGGGAGTGCTTTGATGGGGATTGAATAACTATTGATAAATTGGCTTGGGCCTGGGCATAGAAAGGTTGGAAAATACTTGATCGCCGCAGATCCTTCATTGTGTGTAACCCCCGGTGGCTGTGATGTAAAATGAGAATACATCTAAAGAAACGGCACTGGGTGATACATCTAATATGAGGGATGATGCCGGAGGGACACGGCTCTCTATTTGGAAAGGTTATAATGCGGGAAAAGCCAGACAAGAATGGCATTGTCATGCTGCGCAACGATCCGGTCAGAACATGAGCACGCCTTGCTTTTTCCACTACACTTACTTATACTTGAAACTTAGAATTCTCAATTTCTAGAAAAGCAACACTATTTCCATCAAATTCAACGCTAATCCATATCTCCAAATAAGCCTCTGACAGCCACCCAGCAATCTCAGAGCGGCATCCAGCTACGGAACGCATTGCCCACAATCACACAGCTATTCCCTTTAGCACGCATTCCTCATCCAAGCCCAAGAACAATATAAACATACCCTTCATATGCAGTCCCCAAACACGCCCTCGCAGCCGCTATATGCTTCCCATTGACCGCGCTTTTCGAACCCCGGATCACGGGCACCGTTTTAATGAATGCGCGGTTGCCGATACAGAGGGCATCAACTATTCATTAACGTGTATCAATAACCCACGCATCGACACAGCGAGGGAAAGAGTACAAACTTATAATCTCAGTAATCCAGATAGTCTGCGCAGAACAGATGCCAGCACTGGTGACCGAGGGCGCCAGCGCCGTCGCCGTCGCCGTCGCAGGATTCCCATTTACAGTAGTTGTAATACGGGATGGAGGGAGGGGGCGGGAGGAAGAGCAGAACATGTATTATCAGATGTAATCGTGGCATAACCTTATAAGACGAGGTATACGAATTCAAGCTGCTGGACGATTTGTTGTTACTGGGAGCAGGGAAGTTGCGTGGGGGTCCGGATTGAAAATGTGGACTTCATCGATGCGGAAGAGATGGCGGCGGAGTTGGAATGGGCAATGGAGGCTGATGTCGCCGTGCAGTATATGATGATGCTGCCAATGATGAGGATGCCGATGAGGATATGGAGAGTCATAGTTGAGGTTATGTTAAATGATGGCATTGTGAGATTGAGGGATGAAGGAGGGGGGGGTTAAACTTTTAAAGGGGGGATTGTAGAGTTGAATGAGGAAGATTGAGGATAGTGAGTTGTAGTATAAATGGGGTAGATAGATGGTAGCCACTTGACCCTTTGATGTTGCTCTGCAGTGAGGGATTTTGGTTCTGCAACCTTGTGGTGTTTTCATCATTTTCCTATACACATTCGAGGAACATATTTTCCGCAGTATTATGGGGACTCCAAATCCGAGGTTGGCAAGACCACTGAGAATTGCCTTGAAATATCCAAAGTAGAGTTGGATTAATTTATACAGTGCTGAGATGTTGAGAATATGATACATTTATCTGAGTAGCTTGGATGAAAACGACTTTGTGAAACGTGACGCAAAAAATAAATATTGTTTGGTATCCCCTGAATATAAGCTCCAGACAATCCAGAGTGTGGGAGAAATACCCGCTGGAAACAAATACCCCCAATCACTTATCAACATCCGTCCTCCTCCAAATCCTCTCCGTAGCATCAAGGTTCGCCTTCAACCCATCCATTTTCACAACCTACCTCGCAGCCCCATCCTTCCCCAACGGCAACCTCAACCACTCACCCCGCCTTAGCGATATCCTTCCAGGCCATCGTAACCTGCTCCGTAATCGTACCGGTATACTCAAGAGGCAATGGCTTCTTAGGGAACACGAGATTCGCGGCAAACTGCGACCTAAACGCCCCTGTGGAAACAATCAGGACACGGATCCCTAAAGGAGTCAGTTCGTGATAGAGCGCTTCTGATAAAGCTTCCAGTGCGAATTTAGAGCCGGAATACATCGTTCGAGAAGGTTTTGCTTCAACACCCGCCGTAGAGGAGAAATTGATTATGGTACTTGATTTCTGGGTACGTAATTAGGGGATTTTGGCGCGGATTATGTTCAAGGGACCGAAAAAATGGTTCTCGAATTGGGCGCGGCATTCTTCGTTGCTATTTCCTATTAATACTTTTTCTCCTCGGGACATTTAAATCCCTAAGATTTCTTGGAAAACTAGAAATGTACCTCAAGATTTCAAGTGCTCCTAGTAAAGCATGAGCAGCGTTATTAACTAGGATATCAATTTATCCATGGATAGCAGTAGCTTCTTTGATGATTTGTTCTACGACGGGAATGGGCGAACAGCCGTCGAATTCTAGCCATGTTGCACCGAGGCTGCGGACGGAGGAGACGAGATGGGGTGTTTTTGAGGGGTTGCGGGATGTGGCTATAACGTAGTGTCATAAGCAGAGGGCGAGGAGAGCAAGTTCCAGTCCGAATCTTGAGGAGCAGCCGGTTTTGAACCATACTGGTGGTTGTGAGGTAGACATGGTTTTAATAGAGAAGGATAGAGAAGGAAGTCGTTCAATACTGAGGAAATGTTTCGAGAATGGAAAAAGGGACGAATTGTTGGGGGGGCGGGGGGAGGGAGGAGCGATATAGATGTATCTCTCATAAAATCAAAAAGAGAAAAGGAAAGGAGTTGAGATCTTAATTCCGTGTTCGAGTAAATCTACAGAATTAGGAAACTGAGAATATATATTTACCGTTTTAACTTGCTTAAGTAGATTCGCCCACTAGACGGAGGTATTACTTCGGTCTATTGGCGAGAATATGATTTCAACCCATAAAACATTGAAAGCTTGAGCTTTGTTTTTCATAAAGAAACCCTGTCGCTTAATGATATCCAGTCATTAGATAGCCCGCTACCCCTGGGTTCTCTGCTGGGCGAATCCACTTGGGCAAAATGATATGGTAAGACTCATTAGGCATAGAAGACAAATAATTCCCATTACCTTTCATTTCTAATTAATGGACGACTCAATGACGATTGAGGATTGAATCTCACTGTCACATGCAAATGGCTCGACTCTTCATTGCGCAAGACATTGGTACATTGTAATTCTTTATATCAAGAAATCCATGTGGTGAAATAGAAATATTTCATATATCGTCAAATTATCCATCAACTAGAACTTGTTGACCTCGTCGTTGACCAAGTTGTTGACCTGAGAATAGTTAGTGGTAGAATGGGATTGGGATGGATGAGGGGTCACCATACTTCTGGGTCTAGACCAGCTGGCAATCCCTCCTTGCTGGCGAATTGATCAATGGCTAAGAGAATCATCAGTATGTGTAGCAATGGATGAGAGAAGTGGTGGTAATATGTGGTAATGAATGATAGAAACTGAACAAAACTTGGAGCGGAACTGCTAGGGGAATGAGAGATGCTCACCGGAATCTACCAAGGTATCCTCGGTCTTATCATTGCTTCCATTGGCATTGTTTGCATTGTTATCGCCATCATTTCCACCCTGTCCAGTGGCAGCGCCCTCAAACTCCTTAATATCATCTTCGAGGCCCATTTTGCAAAGTGATTGGATGAGTGATGAGTATGAAATGGGATCTGGGATAACATTAGTCATCGAATGCGTATGAAGAGAAGAAAGTCGCTGCTACAAGGCAATAACGCAAGATACTTACTTACAACTTATTTGTGATGGATGATAATGAGTGTAGTGGATGATAATAATTATAGAAGCCAAGAGAAATGGAGGGGAAGCCAAGACACTTATACTCCTCTTTTCAAAAGCTTGATTGCAAGCATTTGCGTCACTAATACGAAAGTATGCGTCATTACATAGCAGCTTCCAGATAAGACTCTTGTGAGACAGGTTGGAAACGCGAGTTCCAAGAATAGAAGGACTTCAACGAACGGATTCCGCCAAAGCGTCGGTGTGGGGTACCAGAATCAGGAAACGCTGGCATTATAGGGCTATATAGACCTGCATTATGAGGGACCATGTAGCATTGATAAGGGATGTATGTACCGTGATTGGCATATGAAAATTCCTTCGTTAAAGGCCAAACTATTGCAAAGCGCTGTCAATTGCCGGGGGGTTTTTTTACTATGGAAAACTGAGAGTACAGGGAGCGCACTGTGGACATATCACTGTAATAAATACGCCTGTAACGAAGTAGAATAACGCCGACAACTCCGCCAGCGTTTGATTCTCGTTTGGATTATGGTTGTGCAGGTCGTATGCTATTTCGAGCGGAGCGGAAATCCCCCTTTTCTTGGCGGGTCGGATCACGTGCATAAGTTCGAAAGAGAGGATCTCGATAGGGACTTCATCACGATAAGGTAGTTTTGACGATATAAGCAGTCCACCACGTATACAATCATTTACAATGGACTACAAGAAACCGTCTCCTCATATTACACCCCGGCTCATCATTCATGGCGGAGCAGGCAATATTCTCCCGGCAAACCTACCACCCGAGAAATACAAAGCATACCATGATTCCCTTCTCCGAATCCTCACGCGTACCCATCACTTCCTCACAACCCCGTCATCCTTTCCCTTTTCGGCCTCTGAATATGTATCCGCTCTTGATGCTGTGACTTTTGCCGTCACCCAACTCGAAGATAATCCCCTCTTCAACTCTGGGCACGGGGCAGTCTTCACCCGCGATGGGGTAAACGAGTTAGAAGCTTCGGTGATGGTTAGTAAGGGGAAGAAGAAGAGAGGCGTTGGAGTTATGGGACTACAACGTGTGAAGAATCCTATCAGATTGGCGCGGGAAATGCTATTGAGGGGAGAGAATGATTTAGAGGGGGGGAATGGGGAGCATAGAGGACCGATGGCAGAAGGAAATAGTTCCGGTGCTCAAGGGCATTGCCAGCTGCACAAACATAGTGCAGAGTTATTGGCAAGAGAATGGGGATTAGAACTTGTTGAACCAGATTACTTCTTTGTCCAGGCAAGATGGGACGAGCATATTAAAGGGTTGGAAAAGGAGAAGGAGGGGAAGGGGGTTGCGACCTGGGATAAAGATGATTTCGTACCGCAAGGTACTTGTGGTGCTGTGGCTTTGGACACAGAGGGTGTAATAGCTGTTGCAACAAGTACCGGTGGGATGACAAATAAATTGACGGGGAGAATTGGTGATACTCCTACGCTTGGAGCAGGGTTCTGGGCAGAAGAGTGGGAGGAAGAATATCATTCAAAAGAAGAGATATTGAGACAGCCGGGACCTGCATTGATCTTATCTGATGCGTTGAAGGGTTTGATGGCAGATTGTTTCCCAAGTCTCACAATGTACGAACCCATTCCTTCTCAGGACGCTTCCATCAGCAAGAAGGGTAAAATCTTCCGCTCAACCGGTTTATCTGGAACTGGAAATGGAGACTCATTTCTAAGAATAAATTGTGTGCGGACTACCTCAGCCATTGTTCGCTATGGCAGATCAAAATCGTTACAAGCGGCGGTAACGGAAGTTACAGGACCTGGTGGCGATCTTGTGAAAAGTGCTGGTGATAGATGGAAGAAGACTGGCGAAGGCGAGGGAGGGATTATTGGTATTGAACTCACAGTTGTAACTAATCCATATGGGGAAAATAAGTCTGTCGTGTCCCATATTGTGGATGATTATAACTGTGGGGGGATGTTCAGGGCTGCGATCAATGAAAATGGCAAGGCAACAATGAGGGTCTGGAGACCGGGCCAGTATCGTGGTCTAGATCAATATGATGGAGAAGGAAAGGAATACGATATAAGAGATTGGTATTATGAAAAGATTTAGACTCCATATATTCAGCTTGGCAGGAGAGGAATCAATTCAAGGGCGAACGATTACTGTAAGTGATCCTAGAATGCCACTGGTATAGGTTAAATAAATACGGACATTCAATCTTAAGATTCGAAGTTGTGCCCTTGGACTTGCTGATAATTATCTCCCTATATCATTTTATATTATTTTGTGAAGCCGATTGCCTGCGTCACCTAAAGAACCCGGGTCAAGTCAGCTAGGTCGTCTCCGCGTTATCCTACACCCCTAGTTTATATGGAGGCTCGCTACGAATAGCGTTCTTTAACCTCTCCCATGTCTCTTTCCGCAAAATCATCGTTCTTTACTATCGCCTGTTCCGATTCCACGTCCATTTCGAGCAATGATGACGCTGCAGTAATATAAGCCTCATGGAACTGTGAGGTAGATCTGAGACTACAAGAACGATCAAACGATTACAATTTTAAAGTAACGATATATTCCAGTTTTCTAAAAGAGGTTGATCGAATATACACTTTGGTGTTTGGTGTACAATTGTTATTGCCAATTATTGAGCGATCGATAGTTTGTCGAGAACTCGAGAACTCAAGATATTATTTTATAAATATCTGGCCTAGCTCAAGTTGAACAGGTTCAAATAGTTTGTGCCAAAAGTATTGTTCGGACGCAGCATATTTTCGCAGACAGCTCTATAGTCAAACTTTAAGTGGACCACTCGTATTACAGGGGTAAATTCGTTTTGAGAAGCTTTGCTCGAGATCTTTAAGCATTCTCTAAAAAGTATACTTTCCAGGATTAATCTTAAAATTGGAACTTAAGTGAGATCTATCTTATGATGGGTTCGTATATTTTGCGTTTCCACATGTAATACTACGCCATTGGCAATGTAAGTCTATACGTGTTATTTTAAACCGAAGGCTGTGAGGGAAGAAGTATAAATCAGAAGAGCTCCCTTCCATCTCATTTTGGTTCAATATCTTCATCTTCATCCATTCCTAAATATTTCATAAGTCATTAGTCGCTCACTGGACTTACCATGGTTGCGAGGTCAATTTGTAGAAGGTTGGCATGGGCTTCCTGTTTTCTCCCTTCTACGACGCTTGCTTTTGCCTTCAGGGTATAGAATTTAACATATCATCAACAGCTAAGTATCAATTTCATAACGTGTGATTCTCGGTTCAGCTTGACATCCCGGTCTGAATGCGGCTCACTGACCGTTCCCATCAATTACGACAGCCCAGGAAACGGCACCATTGACTTATTTGTCTCACAATGGAAAGCAAATACCACATCTCTTGGTAGTCTCGTTTTAATTTCGGTGGTCCTGGAGAATCCTCCTGTTTGGTCTTTCAAGGCCTAGTAAGGGTTACCTGCATTTAGCCAGGACCTCTTGGACAACTACGACATTATCGCCATGGACCCCAGGGGTATGGGCTACAGCAACCCTCTCACATGTGACAAGGACCTTTGGAACAACGCGCCATAAGAATTCGCAACAGATGAAGACATTTTTGCAGAACTAATTGCATACAACAAAAAATTTGGGGAGAGCTGCCTCGACTTGACCGGCCCTCTCGCTGGCTTCATGGACTCAATATCGACAGCCAAGGACCTCGAACTATTGCGCCAGGCTCTAGGCGGTAACCTATTGAACTACCTTGGACTTTCGTATGGTACGGTACTTGGTCAAAATTATGCAGAGCTGTACCCAGAGAACGTTGGTCGCATGGTCCTCATGGTATGGTCGACCATTCAGCTCCTGGAGCCGTATACTCAGATATGACCTCGTCCCTAACCTACCAAGCTACCCTTCAGCAGTTCTTCTCATGGTGTAATGAGACAACTGAGTGTACTCTTTCTGGCAAGGACCTCCCTACTATCTTCCTAAATCTCACTTCTACCACTTCGCTCCCTACCACTTCGCTCCCTACAACTCAGTGCCACGGTATATGCCGGTCCACCGTGGCAGGAGAAGACGTCCTCTTGAATGCGCAATCCTTCCTTGCATACAAGCAATCCATATTTGGAAACTGGTCTCAACTTGCATGCAGATGCTATCAATCAGACTCTTAACGGCGACGCCTCTGCGTTCTCTCGGATGCTGGCACTGAACAACACAGACACATCACCTGAGTCGGATTTCGCCGCCAACGCTCTTTTCTGCCAGGATTTTGGCAGTTCTTTGACTTCATCAACAGACCTTAAGAGTCTGGTAGAAGTAGCCTCGACACTTCTCCAATTGGCCCGCGGAGCAGGACAAGCTTTCTCCCCCGAAGTCTACTGCGCAAATTGGCCAGCCCGTGTACTTGACCCACCTCGTCCGCTCAATGCGGAGCAAGTGGCTAAACTCCCAACTATCATGATGGTGAATACATTCTTCGATCCCTCAACTAGTGCTTTGTGGGCAGAAAGTGTACACCAGCAGATTCCAAGTGCTGTACAGGTCTGGCGAAATGGTGCCAGTCATACTAGTTACTCCTGTATGGAGATACTAGCAAGGCGATGGACGAGTTCTTGATCAATGGAATGTTGCCGTCACAGGGCATAGCGTTAGATTCATGATTATATTGGGGATAGAGAGGTTGAAGATAACTTACATGCTAGTGTGCACTAGTAGATAATTTATAAGGGCTTCCTCTATATATCTTAAAATTAACTTCATTCTTCACTTAATACCACTTACTACTTGAAACTTATTCTGTCACCGCCTGCTTGCTATAACTCATTCTCCTCTCACCATTTCAATTCACCACCCAACAGACAAACTCCAACTCAAGTGAATAAATCCTCTTGCTCTCAATCGTGTACGAATAATAAACTTGTAACCTTGGCTCACTATACCAAAGGCGAGCTTATTTGATGAAACGTTGTTCTACCCAGCTTTCTAGTTTTTTGATATAGTTTGCTCACTCAGTTGTTCCAGTTCTACTGCTAGATCAAATATAGTATATTAGAAAAATCAGTACAAGACGCCAAACAAAGTGACTGTAGAAACGACAACGAAAATGAATACGTCAATAGAGAGTGAATCGACAGCAATATATGTAGCAGCATGTCTGCAATATTACATTGATTGAAAATCCTTTCTAAGGGATCTAAGGATTCCACAAATAAGGGAGGTGGGGAAAGGGAATGTTGATTGTCATTGCCACTTGATAGGTGACGTTGGGCCATCCTCTTACTACCACAAGAGTTCCAGGTTTTTCAAACTGTTACGATTTTTATATCCTGGAGCTTAAGTCGACGATAATAAGTTTGCGCGGATCAGCTTGGGGCTGGGGAGTGATCATAGAGAAACACTACTAGTAAGACATATTTCCCTATTCTGCCATTGTCTCAAGAGGGATTCCTACATTCGCCGTTTGTGAATCATAGAATGCAAAGGTATCCCGGATAGACAATTTCTAACCTTCCTGCTGTTCCCAGCACCTCATAGCTTTATAATAAATTTCAGGATTAAAACAAAGTTCAAGCTTATTTACCAAGAAATTGAACCATATAATAACAAAAAAGATATTTTATAAAAGAGACTAATTAACCCAGGAAACTTTCAACTCCAACATTTAGATCAATACCAGAGATTTAAACACAATAAAAGGAAATTTCTTTTGATTCTAGGAGATCTACAAGTACTACTTTGACTTTCCTCAAAGTTGATATTTAGTAGGGCATATATAATAAAAAGCTCGGAATATTATCCAAATACAAATTAACACTGTTAGTTCAATATTTGTCAAATAAGCATCAAATATATTATTAAAGAAAATGTTAGAGATCTTGAAACTTAACGCTGTCAATCTTGAGATTGAGATGTACAACTAAAAAAATGGCTATTTGGACTGGGAGATAACACTCACTTATCTGGTAATTTGAACTTGGGCACGTACCTGACTTCTAGGTTCTTGAAATACAGTCTGATTTACATATATATATCCTCTCTCACCAAATCCTCTTAGCAACCATTTCATACCTCGTTACCTTCGAGAAATCCTGTCCCGTGCCCTTCTCCGCCTTCTCTCTTGCTGATTTCTCTTTCTCTTTCAAATTCTTCAGCGTCTCCGGATCATCATCATAAATCCATCGTTTCTTATCGTCATCTACTTCTACCATTCCCCAACCGCCAACTCTCTTTCCTCCAGTATCATAATTTTCGTGTTCCCGTTTCTTCATGGTGCTATAACGGTTGCGTGCGAATTGTAGGAGGAACATGCCGAGGAGTAGTTTGCATGCTAGAAGGACAAAAAAGGCCCCGAAGAAGAATATGAGCATAGTGAGAGCCGCGATCGCATCATCAGTGCTTGGTAGGTACCAAGGGGTTGAATTTTTGGGGTCGGGAATGCCGAATGTAGATCGGCCGAGAGCTTTTCGGATTATATTATCGAAGTGTTCGAGAGCAGCAGTAGTTGCTGGAGATGTAGTGGCGGAGTCAACCGAGAGAGCAGTTGCTGTAGACGGGATTGGTGCTGGTACATGGGTAGCGAGAAACATATGGTAAGTCTGGACCGATGCGCGGATTGAGAGGCAAGATAAGGGGATGACGGGAAGGCCAAGTCGTTTGATTAAATTCTGATTGACAAAAGCCTGGTGCTGTTAGTGTAAGTCATCAACATAAATCAGCAACTCACATTTGTATAGTAGTCCTTTGCTAGAATGTCAAGGAACCGCTGATAAACTGCTGGCTTCACATTGTTGAACTTGCTAATATATGCATGCTTTATCCAATCGACCAGCATTTCGCTTCCCAGCACAATGAGAAATGGGGTTAAAACCTCCCCAGACCAACTAGGAAGAATCAAAAAACTATTTGGCAGAATCGACTTGGTCTGAACTGAAGCAGTGGCATTTTTGATAGATTCGGTGACGCTTTCATCGGATGAAAATGCACTCAGGCCTCCAAACTCAACAATATTTCGCAAAGCAATGATGAATAGTATCAACCAAAGTTGAAAACGTTCGACAACATCGGCACACGTGAGTTGGAATAAATTATCTTTCTCGAATTTCTTGAAGACCGTCGACTTGATTTCGACGAATTGATTTGATAAGAGAAGTGTGAGTAATGCATTTGAGTATGAATTGACAGCGACGTTCAGCGTAATAACTTGGTAAAATAATGCCGTAGCGTGGATAACATTATAAATGAGGGCTAGAACAAACATCCAAAGAGGTCGTAATATTTTGCTTCGACCATCGGTATCTCGCTCGAGGGTTTCATTAGAGAACAAGCATTCAAAAATATCTTGGCCCAACGCCGAGAAAAGTCTATCACAGACCTGAGATGATCAGTAATGCTTTTTGCTGAAATTCAGTTCAGTTGTCTTACCTCAAGTCCGTTGTAAATGACATAAAGTTTTATGTTTGACTGTCCCTTGATATTGTGATACATCCTCGAAGCATCAAGCTTCATCAAAATAATGCAACTACATATTATAACAAGCCCCTGAAGTATATCCGCCTTATGATTGGATGATAATGATGATGGATGTGATTGAGTTCTTCGATGTCTGCGACCCCATCCTTGCTTCGCCTTGCGCTCCACCTCGAGCTTCAGTTCTTCCGCATTTCCATTTCGATGGATAATCTCAGATGGTCTTCCCGAGTGAGACTGATTTGAAGTTGCAGTTGATACTTGAGGTCCGCGCGACCTTGAGGCACTTCTCGGGAATGAGTTTGAATCGCGCCTCTCGAGTTGACGATGCCACATTCGACCTGATCCATAGTAGATGAATCCCAAAACAAATCTTGCTTCTTTGGCCAGGACTTGGCCCCACCAATGAACCAAGACAGCGATCGCCTTTATGAACCGCAACGGCAAGATAGTAAATGTGTATAGCCAAGCATCTAAGCACGCTAAAGAACCAAAATAGAGGACCTGTTCCAATTGTGGCGGCAGCAATAAGAAATTTAATAAACGCTCAAACTTTATTTTTGATGACTCGTAAGGGGTATCACTATTCGCAGATCGGTGAATGTACAAGGGCGAAGGCCTAGATCCAGAAAGTTCTAGTTGCAAATATGTTGGTATTGACATTGGGGGTAATGGGATAGGTTGTGGGATTGGTGAGGGCGGTCGCTCCGAGTTCGAGATCGTCCTTGGTCTGCCATTTGAACTTGCATCAAGGTCAGACAGATCTGGCCGCAGGCCACCGCTAACTGGTTTGCGCTTTGGGGAAACTTGGCCAGAGCTTCCTTTCGAATACGAATATTGACGATTGCTGGTAGTAGGAGGAGTTGAGACTGCACGGGAAATGAAACCAGGCCGGCGGGAACCGGCTTCAGCACTTTGTCGACGGTCTCGTCGAGATGTATGCACAACATCTAATTTGTCGGAGATATTGCTTTTCGATATCCCATTCTTTTGATCCGGTGTTGAAAACCGAGCAGCATCAGCTGTTGACCTCGTTTTGTCTAACAATGGCGCGGACAGCGGTTGCTCTGAAACGAACGCGCGTGGAGGGGATATGATGGGCAAAGATTCCGGCGCAGAAGTTAACTCCTCCATTTCGGCAGGAGTTAACCTCAACACTTTATCGTCGCCATTTCCCTTGTTGAATGAAAGCCTCCGGGGATTCCTCATCTTCTCCGGGATGCCGGGCAGTTCGTGAGGCGGTAGCAATTTTGGGAAAATTGGTGAGGCGGTATCTTTCCCCGTTCCATGTAAAATCGAAGCAGAATTTGAGGCTGACAGAAAGTGCCCATTTCCATTAGCAAATATCCCTCCCTTCTCTCCATATTTATCTATTGGGGACGGCGACAAGCTTCGAGGAGATGGCAATGGCGAGGGAAGCTGCTGAACCTCTTGCACAGCTAAGGAGGTCTTGAATTCGGAGTCGAGTGCTCGGTTTTGACAATTGAATGTATCTACAATGGCATCTTGATTGGTTGTGGAGGGGTAGTCTTGCAACGCGGCATCATTTGTTTGTAGGTTGTGTCCACCATCTGGGTCTGGAAACCCACTCTCTAATATCTTCATCGAGTACTAGGGGATGTCGAAGCATGAGTATGTATTCATAGTGGGGGGATTCATATGATATGTTTTGTGTTAAGTAATAATGTGATGTTTGGAGATGGAGGTTCAATCAGCCTCGCGACTGTGTTACATAAGCTCGGCTGACGTATCACGTGGGGAGGTGCAGAGTGAAGTTAAGTGTGTTTCTAAATCTTGAATGAGTTTGTGCAGGAATAATTCTTATCAATGTCAGATAAAATTCTATCTACTATTTTATATTTCCTTCTATATAGTATCTGCATCGTGATCGCAGCTCGAAATCTCCTATTGAGAATAGAGAAAACAGATATTTGACAGAAATGCGTAAGTTCAGAATCCTGAATCTGAAAGAGACATCTCTTAAATTAAATGCAAGGAATGTTGTTTCATAAATTACAAAGAGATAGATCTTACTCTATTTCAATCCATATAAATTCCTCCTTCGGCTTCTCAACTTCGGCATCGAAGCCGAGATCAACGGCATTATCTATCGAATTTCCAAGCTTTGTGGCTGTTTCAATCGCCTCCCTTGGAGCCTCTTCATCCTTCTCGACCAGGTATTTGGTAAACTGGACTTTTCTGAGTTGTCTCCCCAAAGAAATGCTCAAGGGATCAGGAACTGCATTGACCATCAGTTTTATGACTCCCGTTACTAGCGAATGTCGAGAATCTAGATCGAATCGAAAACTATGTGGAAGGCTTTGTATACGCGCATACTCCCGAACGGATAGATTCTCATTTGGGCGGGGTGGAGGAACTTGACACACTCAGTTATGATCACAAAGGCTTGAAAGCGAGGCTCCCTACTCTTCGAGACTTGCTACTCAAACCGAATGTCATCATGCACCTCTGAGAGATACCTTGCATATCAAGATGACTACAGCTTCCTGCATACATACCGACCATTCCGAGCAGCTGCAGAGTCGGGCTGCGATAATCCCCTTGGCCTCAATGCTTCTGGGAGGTCGCGATGATCCGCGTTAGGATGAAAGGGAATTTTGCAAATCCGTTCTGCAACATCTCGTGTTCAGAGAAGGATTGAGTGACAAGATTGCAAAGTCCATCGTTCGGTAGACCCACACGCATCTGCAGCTGGTATTCCGAGAGTGTTTCAGAGTGATAAGACTGGTGGTTATTGCCGATGAATTTATACTTTTCAGTGACATCGTATTGGGTGACAGTACGCTGTCGTTCTACTTGTTCGGCCTCTTCTCTCTCAGTTTGGCGACAAACTTTGTGAGGATCCTTAAATTCGAATTTTGGGAGATCCGTGATCACAGCTCCTATGGTTATGCTGCCATGTGTTACAGCTTGTCTGTTCTGGTGCCAACTCTTTAATGTTCGTCCAGAGAAACAATGAGTCGATTGAGGTAAGTCTGGAAGCGGGCAACTCGGTAGGGAGGCCGAAAATATTGCTCGTCTACGAGCTTGTGGGGTTCCAAATTCCGCTGCCTGTAATACGTTGTACTGGACTTGGTACCCTAAGCTTTGGAAACTGCGTAAGATAAATCTAAGAGAATGTCAGCTGACTAAATGTAATCTAGCCCACAATGTAAAGCTTCTAAATTCACTTAACAGTTCCCTTCCCGATGCCTCCTTTAGTAGCATGTTTGCCGTTTTGCTCCGTTAAGAGCTAAATCCAAAGCCATTTGTACTCAGGTATATTGAAGGAAAGAAACCTCCCCTGTGATGCAGAATGCCCTTGACATTCTTAAGTAATACATATTTCGAGAGTAAAAATTTATGAAGGATAGACAACAACAAGCAATTTATCTCGGGGATCGTCGCTTGTGGGATATCGATTAGCCCTACTAAAACCTGGACAAGGGAAACTAGCAACAACTTATTCAACCTCTCCTTTACTAGGAGGATCTGGAACGATATTACCCTTCAGGTCTTTGAGAGATTTGAGGCTTTCTCCCTTACTTAGTTTGATAGCATGCTCAAGAAAGTTACTTGCGATGCAAGTGTAGATCGTCGTAGGATTGTTTAGCCGAAATGTATTTGCTGCACGGCAACCTTTTTCAATGGCCCAGTGAGACTTAACAGCACCAGATTTCAGCAAGCCGTATGACAATCCTCACTTCCCAGAAGATATGTCCTATAAGAATATCAGTTTATTGTATTCCAGGGAAACTGGATTTTACTTACTATACAGTGAAGCTTTTGTCCGCTATCTAGAAAACCTTGGACATTGGCGAGGTTCTTGTTAGATTCGGCTTGGCCACCATCAGAGCTTTGAAAACGATCCACTTCAATTGTTCTAAATGGCGAATTCGGATAGGATTTACAAGGGCAGAAACTCGATTTTGTACCCAGAATATGTCTTCCTGGTCTTTGTGTTTTGCGAAGTCGTCGATGTTTCTGCGATGTTGTACGTGACATTTGCCCTCTGGATCTATCGTTTTGATAACAATGCTGACGTTAGATTTATACAGGCGCCTTTCATCTCGAATGGCATCGTGTCGACCAGCCTTGGATTCAATAGACCATCTTCGATAATAAGACTGTCATACTTGCCGTAGAGATTGATATGCAGTCGTACTTTCTCTTGATTGATATTCGTTCTAGTCGAACCGAGGGCTGTAATCTTTGAGATTTGTCCAATTCGATAAAGACTCTTTTTGGCTCTCTCTGGTAGATTATACACAAAATTAAGTAGTCGATATTCGATCCCTTAAAGGCGAATCCCAATGATACTAGAAGCATTGATGGTTTGAAAGCCCTGGTCCTGTTTTCACCATTGCTACTGTGAAGGATATCGGAAGAGCTCAGATGTAGTTGCAATGAAAGTGGCGGCCACCGTTGAAAGAAGATTGCCAAGTTGAGCGAAGAAAGTGAGCGTGGGTCGGAAGTAGCTGAGCATCAGGGCTTGACGATAGATTCAGGTAGCGACAAGAGGCAAATCGATAAAGTCGAGACTCTAGGATTAGTAGGTATCTTGAAGCATAGAGGTGAGATAGATATTTCGCTACCTTATTCAAAAGAAGTCAATAGCGAAGCGATACTCTCAAACCTACTGTTCTAATCTAGGTTAAGGATAAATTTATGGAGAAATAGAAAGAAGAACGAAAAATGAAGCACAGATAATAATCTCAAACCACGCTATGACATTGTCGAGATCGAGTTCCAAACAAGGGTGAGCTTTGTTACGGTATCATGCCACGAGAGCACTGCATTCCTAAGAAACTCCCATTATATATATCTTCCATTTGATATGCAAATATCCAAACTATAAGACCTTACTACACCATTTAGCTTCTGGGTCGGTGAGTGTATATTGTGTGCTAATATTGATATCAGATTTTGCTATGCGTAGGAGCGGAACATCACAGGTATTATATTGAAGAAAAGTTGAAAGGAAATCGACAGAAATTGACAGAAAACCACGTTATAAGAGCACTGGACTTCCAAAGAACTCCCATATCACATTTCTAAAATTCTTGTATTCATGTAAAGTAACTAGCTGTTGGAATGGATGTCTCTTTGCCTAAAGATTCTACCCCAACACCGTGCTAACAAAAAACACTTTTCCTTTCTGTCTTTCGTCTATTTTTTTGGCAACTCTCTGAAGACCTTCTGAAATACAAGTTTACTGTTATACAAATTAGTGACTCTCAAGCGTTCATTGTCGAGATGTGCACTGTCGCTAGCTTGGCCACAAGGGAGATGAGCAGCTGGAGCACCGAATTCTTTCTCTAAAAAGCGGATACTTGGGATTGAACCTCCTTCGCGAATGTAGAGGGGTTTGCGACCTTTCTTCCGAGTGGCAGTGGTGAAATCGGTTTCTGAAGGATCTAGAGGCGATGCCGCTAGAGAGGTGTGATCACTGCCATTCGTTAAAGTGGTGGTTGTCGCTGGTGTTGGCTTTAGACTCGGGCTTGAGATGCCGACGGGAGTTGGAGGTTTAAGTTGTTGTTTTGGACCTGGCACACTTGCACGTCTTCGTTCACCAATAGGACCCCATACTGCCATGATTGCTTCCTCAAGTGTACGGAAGATCTCATTCTCAGGATCACCAAGCCATGCATCAGCTTGATTATCAATTGTGATCGAGAGACGATTATGTGTATCAAGGGTTGCGAATGACTCATGTAGGAAAGCCGTGAGAGAATTGATGACATCTTCAAGTTCCTGGTTAGGGACAACGCGGAGTGAGATGGCTGCGCTAGCATGGCTGGAAACTAGTGAGCCATCTGGCCCTGATACCTTATACCGATGTATAGTTAGGTTGGGCTCTCTCCAACGAGCCATCAAAGATGCTTTGAGAATCTCAGGCGGTCCATTTTGCGGGTTTCTGCGAACGAGAGTCTCAGTGATATCATCATATCTAGCCTCCTCAGCGGCGGTAAGAGGTAATATTTTATCATAGAATCCAGGAATCTGAATGCGATTATGGAGTCCCTTTAACTTGGCCAGAATCGCTGTCAAATCGAATAAAGGCTCATCCATCATAAAGCTTCCATCAACTCCACTATGAACATCGGGGTGGATACTATCGACCTTTACCGTCGCGTGGAGAACACCTCGGAGACCATAAGTAAGGCAAGGAACTTCGTCATCCAACCAATAGCTGTTTGCGAGAATGATATAATCGATATCGCCGATAAGAGCTTTGTTTCTTCGAACAGCGTCCTTAAAACCACGCGAACCTGACTCCTCTTCACCTTCGATCAAAAAGGTAATGTCAGATTCCAGCTCTTGGTCATGAACGAGGTCGACAATGCCATACAAAGCAGCCATGATTGGACCCTTGTTATCGGAAACGCCGCGGCCGTACAGATACCCATTCATGCCTTTCATCTGGAAAGGGTCAATAATCCATTTCTTCTGCTTGTCGTCTGCAGGAACGACATCATAGTGGCCATAGAATAATATCTTCTTCCGGTTCGTGGAGGTCTTCTGGTTGCCTTTAAACTTCGCATAGACAATGGGGTTATGATGATCAGTATTGAGCATTTCAGTATCTGCGCCGTGTTGCTTGAATAAAGTTCGAAGGAATGTTGCACCACGTCGGCAGTCCTCTGCGTGATCTGGCCTGGATGAGATGGTCTTGAAAGAGATAAATTCCTGTAGAGCTTTGATAAGCTGGCTCTCTTGAGACTCGGATTTCCCAAATGGTTTGTGGTGAGAGTGAGATACATTCCAAACTGAAACCGAGTTGTCATTAGAGCCAGTGATGTACAGCCATTGCTCGTTGTGCACAATCGTTGCAGATGCCAGAATTCGACCTTCATGAGCTCTCCATCGATTAAGGCAATGGTATTGGTTGAAATTGGATGAGTTCTTATATTCACCATATTGGACTGTACTATACTTCTAAGCTTTATGGTTAGCATTTAGGACCTAGATACCCACGGTTCGACAACTTACTCTCGCAAATCCAGTAGATCCAGCACTCCAAAGATATCCCCAACCCATTTGCAATGTCATGACATCGCCGTTATGTGCTCTGATGACCCGAAGCTTTTGTTTTGTATCCAAGTCCCATAGTTCAATAACTCCCTGGAGCTTGCTGCTATACAAGAAAGACCCATCCACGGCCATAGATAGGACAGATTCGGCATCATCTTCTCCAAGACGAGCAACTTCTGTGATAGCCGTAAGCCCGTCATATGAAAGCTTCCATAATTTTATGGTACCATCTCCTCCGCCAGATATCAACATATCATCATCTCCATCCACATCTCGGCTTGCGCCTCGCACCATTAGCATGCAGTATACGTATCCATAATGGGCATAGTGCTTCATGTGTGCCTTATCAATTTCAAGTACATCGCCATCATTCGAGCCACGAGAGCTGGGTTGCGGACGTGGAGTAGAAGTTCCTCCAGCCTGGACGGAGTCAAAAAATCGGTGGTTTCGTCGGTCAGGATGTCGTTCTGGATTTGGGGGTGGTCTTGAAGCTGTATCCTTCAGACTGCACCATTGTATGCTTGTATTCTGCGCTCCCAGATATACTGTCTGATATTGGGCAGAGTATGCCACGCTGAAAACATCTCCAACGTCATACGTGCTGTATATGTGATACAGCCTCTTCAAATTGCCAGGGCACCACGCATTGACGATTGCATCGCCAGCACTCGAAAATAGGAACTTGCGGTCGGCGGATAGAAAGAGGCACAAGACCGCGCGGTTGTGGGCTTGTATTCGGACGACGAGCTCGAAAGAGGCCAAGGACCACACTACAATCTCTCCATCTTGTGTGCCAGCATAGATATATCGGTCATCAACCGCGAGCGCGAGAATAGCGCTGTCATTCTGTAGATGATGGGCAAGCGCGGGTCGTTCGTTCAAGCGAGGAGCATCGTCGGTGCCCTCTTCTGAAACTTGATCGGTATTATCATGATATGATCCCTCATCGCTCGATTCAGCTGCTTCCCTGTCAGCAAGAGGATCTTTGGGTGGTTGTTGTCGCGAGGAGCGTGTTCCAAAAATTGATGC
The DNA here is from genome assembly GCA_002276475.2 of Chlorociboria aeruginascens. Taxonomy (NCBI): domain Eukaryota; kingdom Fungi; phylum Ascomycota; class Leotiomycetes; order Helotiales; family Chlorociboriaceae; genus Chlorociboria; species Chlorociboria aeruginascens. The sequence continues at coordinate 76,674 of NCSK02000098.1, forward strand.
CATATTAATAATTCTTGTCGTTGCGACTGCTGACCGACGCCTTGATCCCCCGGGAGAATGCAACGCTTGACAAACCTCGGGCCGCTCCCCACCAGTCTCTCATCCGCGTCGTGGTGAACAGTGTAATTATAATATCAATATTCATACAGCATGTATACGTTTGGGGCCATGCCACGGAGGAGGGAAAGGGATTGCTTACGTGAAGTTGCTGAAATGCTATCTTCGTCGGACGAAGTGCTTTGGAAGTCTCGTTGGTTGTACATAGTGGTGGTTGGTGGCTCTTGATCATGGATTGGAGATCCGACGTGCACAGCAATTTCATGTCGTGAGGAAGAGTCAGGACTCATGAGAGGTCCGGAGAGGGCTCCTATTCACTATTGCCCATAGTGCCTGCTGCAAACAAATTGCGCGAGAGCGGCAGATGATGGCGTCTTATAGAGTAAGACTTTTATCCTTTAATTCTATCCTAAATTGCACAATTGAGATTTCAGCCAAATCTGATACTAGTGACAGTGCAGCTTGGGGTCAAAGGTTGTGGAGCAAACAATAAGGTATTGTCCCTAATCACTCATTCAAATATATCATCAAAATCGAGTGAACACCACAAACAATGCATTGTCAGACAGTTTCTCATAGATTCTGGTATACATTGTTATTCTAATATCAAGCGGTTAAATTATTCACATGTTCCTATATCCAACGACGATCTGCGTTTAAGTGCTTCCTGTCTTAACCTTCTCTTGTTCCCAACGAAACTTGGTCAAGCCGGCCGGACCTTGTGTATTTAAGAGGAAAGACCCACTGAAAGAGCTGTCTTAGTGGCATTCCATGATGTTTGTTATAGACTGAGACCAATATTTGTGCTCAATGTACTTTACTAACGGATTTAAGAAAACTATTATAAAGACGAAAATGACTCTCAGCATGGCCAGTATTGGCTTATAGTGTGAAGATATTCTTAAGGTGTTTAACTATCCATATACGGTTGCGGGATTGGAAGGAAGTTACATCTGGTCATGTATATTTGGTCATATACATAGAGGCCCGATTGTAGACCGTGGTCAGAAACTATATGTATACTAAGAGTTGTTTTGGTCGATACCTGAGTTTTGCGCAGGGGATGGAATGGATTAGGATATCTGATTATTTCACTCTAGTTTGAAATAGGACATATTTTCATCGAAGTGTTTTATGCCATATTCTATATCTTGCTACTAATTTATGGGTCACATGATGCCATATTAGGATATAAATGTTGTAGCAGTGAAGTTACAGTATTGCCTCTTGTATTGCAAACGTGTAATACCAACACTATATTCAAGTTGAATAAATATTATCTCATTTCGTTTCGTTTCATTTTCAAACTCTATTCTCCACTCTGCAACACTGTGCCTAACACTAACTATATCGCCTTCGTCACCTATATACAGGATAGCTTTGGTCAGAATAGGAGGCAGCGCATGTTTGCACTTCTCATTCCTTATCTCGTCCCAGCGCAAATAAGGCACAGAAAGAACTATCTGGTCGCGAGCTCGCTAATGCTGCCATGAGTATCTGTATAGCGGTAGCTGAGATGGAATACCCTGATAAGGATAGGACTCGAGCTAGAGCTGCGTATGAAGCGCATAAGGCACACAATTTTTTCTTTCTTTTCTTTTTCCTTGGCTGTATGGAAGTGTTGACCCAAATTCAGCAAGGTTTTGCAGCGCAGATGAAGAGCATAAGAGACGCTTTGAATAGGGTGGACCCTATGCGAGAGGTGCCGTCGAACGAACTTACATCTATGGCGAGTCCAATCGGCAATCGCAGAGATAGTAGAGCAAGCTCTATCATTGCTTCAACTCATCTAAGCGGTGCCCAGTATTCCATAATCTCTGTGAGCCCACTTGGTGCCAATCCTTCCCAAACTTCGGCTATTCCCAACCCCAATCCAAACATTTCACAACTTTCCATCAGTCCCGATGCTCGTCCTGCTAGGGACCACTTTCCAAGACTTTTCATGACGCTAACTTTTCTCGAACTCCCAGTCCCCCTCCCCATGAGGCCGTTGCCAAATTCAATGTTTCCTGTCATTCTAATGCCTACTGCCGAACTTACAGTGCTGACAAGTCTTTGAAGCGAGTTAACTTATTTACAAAAGGGCTACCTACCGGAAGAGTAGGAAGCAATATAGGATGGAGGATTGCAAATTGGCTCGACTGTATATGTGTTTCATTGTTTCATTGTTCTATTAGCAAATATCGCTATTTGTAAATGATATGCAGCCATTAAAAAAAATAGTGTATAATACTTTTTTTTTTTTAAAAAAAAAAATATCTTATATATTGGAATAATATATTTGGAGCCTTTGAGAAGCGATCGTGCCATGGTTTGAGATAGGATAGGCAGAAATGATTCATGTCAAATCTAACAAGCAGCAAACAGAGCAAAGAAAGGCACGTGCGAGATCAAGAGGCCGTAATTGATCTGTGAAGAAATTATGGCCAAGAACGCACCGATCATGTATTGGTAGCTATTGAAAGAAGCCGAGCTCTTGGGACACCCCACTCCGAGTCTCTCAGCCTCCAGACCGCCTGCCTGGAATTAGCCTCAATATGAGACTTTTTTATCATTGGTAGATATATTTTAATCTAGAATTGCGGATCTCCATAAGATAATGAATCACACGTGCTCCTGCAAATAGGTCTTCATTCCATTTGTAAATCTGTAATTGCGCCCAAATTGCCGGAGTTGGTTGTTGGTATACTTAAATCGCGCAGCTTTGAGATCAGATATATAAGTGTGAATATCCGCTGTGAAATGGACAGATCAGCACATTATCTTTCAAGAACATCCAGATACTTCAGTCGCTCTATTTTTCTATCTTTAGAATTTATCTGTTCATCATGGTAAACATGAGCAATAATGCTCGTCTACTGCGACCTTTCTTCAACACTAGCGATAGCAATAGCAATAGCAGCGGCAGTAGCAGCAGCAGCAATCGCTCAAACAGCGCTAATCATAGTCCTAATTATGGTAATACTAGTAGGAATAGCAGCCGCAGCTCTGTAGCCATAGGCCCTGACAGCTTTCTAGAAACGAGTGAAGAAATCAGAGTGATCCTACAAGGGTTGATGAGAAAGAATGCAAGACTTAATACTTGATTCTCCATGCAACTTTCTGTGGTAGCTAATAATTATTAGGAACTATCACAGCAATATTTCGAAAACGCAATTAATCACCACTGGGAGAAAATAAAGTCTGAAAAGAAGAATAGAGACGAGGAGGAAGGTTGGAGTGCACTCTTTAATACCAAGGACGGAATTACAGCGATTCAAGAGTTTCGTCAACCGTATATTGATTGTTATGGAGTAAGCCTTTGACATCAATTTAAATTTTTCTATGTGCTGAGATCAATGCAGGAAACGAGAAACAGGGCGTTATTGGACTTTGAATTGAGTTTATTTCATATGATCATAGATGTTGCGGATTTGCTAGATTTCATACATTATAAAAAACCTATGCTGCAAGAAAGGGAAGGAAGATGTATTTGTGAGGACTGTTTTATGTATCGCATTCAGAAAGCGCTGACCTGTTTGAGATCTAAATTCCCATGTGGTACAAAGAAGCATGGCCCGAGTACACGTGGAATGGCATAGCTGTTGGATTCAAATTACATGAAAGACAGAAGGATAGCAATAGAATTTACCCATTAACTTGAATGAATAAACACTGTACGTCTGTAATGGATTTGATTTGGACAAGCTTTGTCCACTCTCAAACCACCAATATATGTAGAGGACAAAATTGGGGCTTCAGTGACTCAGCATCTCAGCCTCAACGGCAGTATAGCACGTGACTCGGCTTTTGCCGGTCGGATACCTAATCTCGAAGCTAAGAATTTTGAGGATCGCAATCATTCATTGAAAAGGACACCAACAACGACAGATTGTCACCACGAGCGCTTTTGTATCGCAGTAGACATCGAGGATTATCTGCAGATTATTTAGATTGTCACCTGTCTAGGTTCGACTACAGTACCTCTGCACGGCTCCTCGAACGCGAGCCCGGAAGATAGGGAGTAGGAGGTGGACAGAAAATATCATAAAAGATGGATCACACACGAGATCCATGCCCCTGGGTGGCACTCAATGATTTCGGAGGAGCTTTCTGTATGGGGGTATGTTATCATTGCGCTCACTTGACAGGGTGGAGTCCACGTCAAATCCTATCGTCTTTGCATCATAAACACTGACTTTCTGCCACACAGGCAATCGGTGGAGCGGTATGGCACGGCGTTAAAGGATTCCGAAACTCTCCATATGGGGAACGAAGAATTGGTGCTCTGACAGCGATTAAGGCTCGAGCACCAGTATTAGGAGGGAACTTCGGAGTATGGGGAGGTTTATTCTCGACATTTGATTGTGCTGTGAAGGGAATTAGGAAGAAGGAAGATCCATACAATGCCAGTATGTTAAAATTTTCAGCCTTGCAGATTAGGATATGACGACTAAAAAAATTGTAGTCATCGCGGGATTCTTCACTGGAGGAGCATTGGCCATCAGAGGAGGAGCAAAAGCTGCACAGAATTCCGCAATAGGATGTGCATGCTTGCTTGCAGTTATTGAAGGTGTTGGAATTGGTTTCCAAAGAATGATGGCGGAAAACACGAAATTAGAGGTATGGAATACTGCATGTTGGAATCCTCAGACTGACATTTATAGTTGCCACCCCCACCACCATCAGAAACCGGCGGTACTGGTTTTCCAGCCGTTGCATAATGTCATCTGTCCACTGATACCATGCATCACAACGTTATTCTACACTCTACTCTTTCCACCCTTGCCAAAGAGGCATACTACTTTGTACTTTCATATCAGGCTACGTCCTGCAGCGTTCATGAGTCTCTGTATATCTGGGACAGTGAACATATAGAATATTCAGCAAGATCAGAATACATATCAAAAATCCATGACATTGCCAAAGCTTATTTCAATGTCACATCATCTGAAGCAGTTATATGAGATTTCAAGCCCATGTATCAGATATCAGCGACCTTCAAAACAATATTCCCAGGTTTTCTCCTACAAAACACCAACTAACCCTTCTACTGTCTGATCAAATGATTTAGTGGCCAAGATCTTGGCTGTAACTTGCCATCTTTAGTCCACTTGTGAATATTTTTCTGGTGCTTCTCCCCACTTAAGGCCCAATGTCTTTGTCAAGAACAAGGAATTCCCAGATCGTGGGATATTTTGCAATAACCATTGGGAAGGAAAATTCCAATATGGTAAATCTCCTCAAGCTTTTTACCCATTTTTTTAATAAAAAAACTGACAAGCGACTGTCCCTATTAGTATCTTTTTGCAACGGACTTTAAGATGATTCGGTGCTCCCAAAGAGGTTCAGAGCTTGTTATCACAGCCTCGGACTGTTCTCCCATATTATCGTAATAAACATCCAATCCTCCCTCTTCCAACAATCTCTTGATTTCAGTCCTCCCGGGATCGTTTTATATATCAATCCTAGCTTCTGTTTTACATCTGTACAAGGTAAATTGGTATAGATGTATGATTGATTTCCAAGCGTTCAATCAATAGGTAAGATTCACCAGATTGTTCTGACTTTAATTAGTATTTATCTGACTGTCATATGATAATTGCTCACCTGATATTCGTTAGCCCTTGCGGCAGTCGTAAGCCACAGAGACAGCAGGCCCATTTCTTGTCAATTTCATGACACTGAAGATTTTTTTGTTTTAGTGTTGATCCAAACTCTATATATTACTATAATCCGATCCTGTAGAGGCAATACAAAATTACCCTTTACCAATTCCCAACACGAAAATGCTGAACCCAGCGATGTCATCCTCGGTGATAAAGCCAGCAGGGACAATGCGTTTCTCTGAGAGTAGTAGTATCTTTTCTCCATAAACAAAGTTGGAAAGCGATGTATGTTTACTCATCAGGAAAAGAACCCCTATCGCTCTGGATGGCCTTTACAACCCGAGGCTTTTGCATAAACTCAGCTCTCTCAAGTACTGTCATGCCTGCCGTGTCTCTAATAGAAGGATCTGCTCCTCTCTGAAGTAGATAAGACACAAGTTCTGGTTTATCTTCCTGTGCTGCATAGTGGAGAGGCGTACCTAGAGCAAATGCACACCGTTCTACGAAGCTTTGAGAGTGATTTTCGTAATGAATCTCGTTGATCAAAGCACCCATGTCTAAAAGTAACCCCACTAGTTCAATAGCATCAGGTTTATCTCGGAACATGGCATTATGCAAAAGCTGGCCTTTCTTCACATCTCCACCGCGACTAAAGAGCGTCCTTATCGTATTAAGGGAAGCATGATGCATAGCCTTAGACATAGCAGTAAAGTCCCAAGCACATGAAGCATTCGGATTTGCACCATGATCTAAGAACCAGAGAGCTAAAGCGTCATCATCGCAAACATATCTGAACTAGTTAGTAAGCCATATAAAATTGACGGAGAACTTACCCCAGTGCTGGTGGCATAGTCCGCTGAAGTGGCTTATTGATCTGCCATCCATAATCAAGGAAGACTTGAAAGATAGCAGATGATCGAGCTTCAATAGCAGAAGATAAGTAGAAATGGGGAATTCCAACATGCATAAAAAATAGATAGGACAGAATAATAGGGTCGTTATTTATAATAGCTTCTGTAATAGATTCACTGAATTGATATAGCCAAAGTTCACCGGTTGTAGGGTTTGGAGCCTGAGTCACAATAAATTGCGACAGGATTTGATGGACATCTTGCAGAGATCCTGCTGAGCTTGCAAGCTTAAGAAGTATAACTTCTGCAGGATTTGGTTCAATGGGCAATTGCCACAAAGGATCTGTGGGAAGTCTCGGTGGTGATGATGGCTGTGGTGCTGGACTACAGGCTGGGCTCGGTGGCTTAGATCTGAGGTTAGGTGAGACTCCTGGCAGATTTTGTATGGCATGATTGGGGAAATCCTCAGGCTGCGGTGAATATGTGTATAGGCTTTGAGGACTAAGTGAGCCAGGCGATGAGCTTGACGACAGATTAGTGGTCATATTTATGAATAGAGTGCAATCTTTTTAGAAAGCGACATAAAGAAGTGGGATGAGGGGAGGATCGGATGAGTTATAAGAAAAGCAAGTGGCTCGTGCGTTTATGTGTCTATTCACCATTGGGTGGACTCCTTCTTACAGATTGCACTAAAATAGAGAGCAGAAGATAGCATGTTCATTAACTTTATACAAATTAGATAGATTAAATCATCTGCTGCAACTTTTAATTAAGCATATTCAATACTGGTCCCATCATAACGTCGCCACATTTTGCCATTACTTTCCCTCCAGCTCTTCGCATTGTATACCCAAACATTCTCAGGACGAGTAGATTGAACTATACTTTGCATGCCATCAAAGAAGTAATATATCTTCTTTTCAACGTAGTAATATGTATTGGCTTGCGTAGAAGAGGTAGAAGGAGGATTCTCTGCATTGTCAGAGGAGAAAGCTGGACCTATGTATCCAGAGGTGGAGTATGGGCTAATTATATATCCAGCAGAGAAAGATTGGCTAACGGTGAATCCGGAAGAGGGAGCTGGATCGACTATATATCCAGAAGAGGATGATGGATCCACTGTGTATCCAGAAGAGAAAGATGGATCAACTGAGTACTCGGTAGTATTGTATCCAGAAGAAGCTGCGTCTTCAGTAGCCGACTCCGTATTGTATATGGTAGAGGTATCCTCAGAATTTTCGGTAGTATTATATCCAGAGGAAGAGGATTCTAGTACATTTGCAGAGGAAAAGGAGGGCTTCGTAGCGTTCGCAGAGGAGGACGACGGATCAATACCCTTAGAAACCACGTTATCCTCGACATACACAACTGGCATTGCTTTACTACCGTCGATAAAAACGGTTCCTTGTCCAGTAAAAGAGCTCTCTTCAAGCCCTGCTACATAAGTCACAAAGGGCTGCTTGAAGCCAAGACCGTCGAGTCCATCTTGCAGAATCTTCTCTTGATCTGGTAGTGCCAATTGTCCTCGGTAGACCGCGCAAGCAACCCAGCTGTTCGTTCCCGCTGGGAAGAATTTGTTGTGCTTAGTGTACAATGCCTTCACTTCATCCATCCTCGCCCGAGTGTTACGATCACCGGCATGGCGATCATTAGGATCACTATTTGGCGGCCGTGGTGGAATATGGGCAAGAATTGCGCCGTACCTTGATACTATCATGACGGCAGAACATCCATTCAGATTCGCGGTACCGATCGAGGAGACCTTGCTTTTTCGAAAGGCCAGGAATTTTACCTTGTTCATGGGTACTGAATAGACGGTATGTGTCAGACCGAGAATCGAGGGCACCGAGGCCACCGAGGGCACCGAGGAAATGGATTTATTTTTGATTTATTGATTTTTAGTTCAGCTATTTCGTTCCAAAATGAAAATATATTTATATATAAAATAAAATTAATAATCGAATCGATTTTATTTATTTATTATAAATAGCTTTTTTAGTAAATTTTTTTTAAAAAAAATAAAATTAATATAATTTTTTATTTTTTATATATTTAATTAATTTAAAATTATAAAAAATTATTATTATGCTTGGGATTTGTATTAAAATTAATATAACTATTTGCAAACGAATTAATAATATATATAAATATATATCGTTGCGTAATTATTAAAAATTGCAAATTATATTTTAATATAAAATTTTTAAAAAATAAAAAAAAATTAAAAAAATACAAATTAATATTTTAAAAATTTTTAATATGCATTTAAAACCTGGTTTTTAAATTTAATATTTACTTTGTTAGCTCGCATTAAGGCCTGATTGAAATTGCTAAAGTTTATTAATTATTAATTGGAAATATTTAAATTAATTTTTTTCAAAATTTTTTGTAATAATTTTGGCAAGAAATATTAAACGCTATTTTATTAAATATTTTTGTTAAATTTTATCGATTTCGAAATAAGCCTTAATTATTTTTACGATTATTAAAAAATTATAAAATTATTTAATAATATAATTAAAATAAAACTTTTTTATACGTCCTTTAAATATAATAAAAAATGCAATTGGATAATAATTAAATTATAAGCCAATTTTATAGCAATATTTATAAAATCTTTAAAGCTTAAAATTTAAAATATTATATTTATTGCTTTTATATTTTTTATTTTTATTATAATAAATTTTTATAAAATTAATAAAAAGCTTAATAAAAATCTTGAATAATTATTAAAATAATTAATAATTTTATTAGAAAAATTAATTTTAAGCTGAAAAAAAATATTAATTATTAATTAATAAATAATATTAGTTGGGAACTAAAAAAAAAAAAAGAGATTTATGCCGATTTTTATTTTAAAATTATAATTTAAATTATTTTAAAAAAATAAATTTATATAAATTTTTATTCGCAAGCTAAAAAGCTTAATATTTTAAAATATATTTGTTTTTTTTTTAAATATTAGCTTTATTAACGAAAAATAAAATATTTATTAGTTCGAGGCAAGGCTTATTGCTTTTTTTTATTTTAAAATATAACTAATAAACGAGGTAATAATAATAATAATATTATTTTCAATATAATTAAAATAAATAAATCAAATAAAAATTTATTTAATTATATTTTTTGCTTATATTTCAGCGATATTAAAACTTTTTTTTTTATTTATTTATATATAAGATCGTTTTTTTATTATAATTTTCTATATAATTTTAAAATAGGAATAACTTAATTTTCGATTTCCAACCCAAACGCCGAACCGTCGAAGAAATTTTATAAAATTTTTTAAAATTATTTTATTTATTAAATAAAAATATTTTTATTTTTATTTTTTAAAGTTGGCACGAATATAGTTCTATAGCTTAGTTTTTTAATAATATCGTTTGCTATAAACAAACATTAAATATATAATATATTTATTTATTGCTTTTTTTATTTTATATTTTTTGAAATTAAAATTTAATTATTTTGCTTATAAAATCTTGTTAACTAAATAGTTATATTTGAATAATTTCTTTTTTTTTAGCTAAAATCTTATCGACTTTGCTAAAAAAGCCTAATTTGCTTATGTTAAATATATTATATAAAAAATAAATTGTATAACTAATAAAAAAAATAATTTTTATTTTTAAAAAATATTTTCCTAATTTTTAAGTTATGGATTAAATAATAAAAATTAAATAAATAAATACTTTTATATATAATAAATATAGACCGAAGAACGGGTTAAATTTCTAGTTTTTTAAATATTTTTTAAATCCAAAATATAAAAAATATCTAACAAATTTATTAATATTTTTTAATATATAAATCCAAAATAAATCTAATTTTAATACGGGTTAAATAAGATTTTAGACGCATACGCTTTTCGCTTTCGATAAATATTTTTTTTTTGATATATATTTAGTTATTTATAATTATATTAATTATTAATTAATATTGGTAATCCTTAGAAATAATTGCAATTAAGTTAAGAATTAATATATATTATAAATATAATTTATATTAAGTTTTAAGCTAAAAGAAATTAGGAAAAAAAAACCTTTTATATATCCAAAAAAGTACCTCCTGGTAAATCCTATTGATTTACCAGCTATTTCTTATTAATTTCTTATATTTACCCATAGAGCCCAAAAAGGCAATATATAAGACTATTCCCACATATGCCCCGACGTTAACTTATTGTACTCCCATGGGTATAGTTGCCTCTTTATTACTCGAGATATATTCCCACATATTTAAATAATATAATTAAATATTTTAAAATTTATTTTNNAAAANNTAAATATATTATATTATTAAGCANAATTATTATTAAAAAAAANNATAAATAATANAACAATTAATTTAANGCTTCGNAATTATATTNNTNGATCGCAAAATATAATAAATNTAGNTTTAAATAAAAAANNAAAAAATAAATNNANNAAAATAAANNNNTTATNAAAAATAATTAAAATAAAAATAAAANNAAAATTAATAATAATATAAATTAAAATTNTAANTTTTATTTNANTANNNAATATTTTTTATATTTATAAAAAAAANATATNNTNNATAAAAATATTTTTNNNAAAAAATAATTTAANAAACCCAAANCAAATAAATAATTTTAGTTAATAATTAAGAAAATAATTAAAAAAACTTACCAATTTGCAAAATATCGAAATGCAAAACGAACTATTTGCAAATTTACAAAATAAAAAAAAAAATATAAGCTAATTTATAAACCGAACCCGTTGCTAAGAAATCTGTGGGTAAAATACCAAATATTATAAAACCTTTTTAATATTTTATAAAACCAAATTGGAAAAAATTAAAATTGGATTTAAAAAAACAAAGCAATATAAAAAGAATTCGAGCAATAATAGCATAGCTCTTGGCAAACGAAATTAGCGATCAAAACTTTAATAAATTAAAAATTGCTTTAAATAATAGCTTTAAAAAATTTTTTTTTGCAAAAATTATAATTAATATTAAAATTTTTCAAATATATAAAAAAGCAATCGAAAGCAATAAGCATGCAAACAAATAACGTAAAACAATAATTAAGAAAATATTATTTTTGCATACAAATAAAACTTTTCGAAAAGTTATAATATTAAAAAAAACTAATTTTATTTTTTTCAAATAGGTTTATATAATTAAAACAATATCTAAAAAAAAGATTAAACGATTTAAGGCGCGTTTAATAGCAAGAAAATTTAATTAAATATATAAACAAAACTATAATTAAACGTTTACGCCAATAGTTCAAATAAATATATTAAAATTGTTTCTAATAATAATAATAGTAAAAAATTTGAAATATTGCCAATACAATATTAAGAACGCTTTTACAAAATTATATTTTAAAAAAAAAAATTTATATAAAATTATCGCAAAAAATTTTTGTAAAAAAAAATCAAGTTTGGCAGGTATTAAAAAGCTTTTATAAATTTAAATAAGCTGCAAAAGATTGGAATCGATTAATCAAAAATAAGCTTATTAATTAGGGCTTTATGCAAAATTAAGCAAAGCTTTATATATTTATATATAAAAAGAAAAATATTAAATTTTTTATATATATTTATTGGAAATATGAGGGGCTCAGCAGGGGTTGGACTTCATATATTACTATATGAGCTTAACTCTCGATTACTTGTTCAATCCCAAAATCTCTATCCGTGGAAGTTGGAAGCTTAAGGTTCTCTACCGGAGTGAATAGAAGCTCTTAACATACAATAGGCTAATCCATGGCTCGTCTATTACCTAATCTGCACTAACTTCTCAACACTCCCTTACAGAGCAGATCCCAATTCTTCAAAGATCTTATATTAAGAGCTCGGACCTTAGGTCACGTAAGCTTAAAAATTTTTAAGCTCACGTGATTCCTTCTCCTTACCCATATGAGAGCTAGAAACCTTCTTGCTTTTTTCCTTTTGAGTTTTAAGATTTGTTCTTTGGTTTTTCGATTAAATCCATCTGGTCCTTAAACCTCTTAAATGCTACCCATTCGAGTAGCTTTGTTAGATCATCTGCAACCATATTTGCTGTCGGAATATAGTTAACCTTCAGAAGTTCCTGCTTTACCAGGTCACGAATAAAGTGATATGCAATATCTATATGCTTGGATCGCTTGTTAAGATATGCATTTTTAGTTAAAGCAATAGCTCCTTGATTATTTCCCAACATTTGAACCAGTTTGGTATTCTTGCCGATATACTTGGCGAAGCCCAGATCTCTGAATACTTGGGCAAACCATTATTCTAGCTTTGCACAGCTTGCAAGAGCTATGTATTCTGATTCACAACTTGATATAGCTACTGAACGTTGCTTCTTGCTTGACCATGATATGGGTCTATTGAAAAACATAGCTATATTTCCCGACATACTTTTTCTGTCAACTTTATCGCCTGCCCAATTAGCGTCTAAGTAAAGTACAGCTTTCCTATACTTTCCCCTTGGAGCAAAGCGAAGTTTTGTTGTAACTATTAACTTTAGATATCGGAATAATAATTTGAGTACGTAATCATGATGCCTTGCTGGGTCGCTCATAAACTGGCTCAACTTTCCAAGAATAAACGCGATATCGGGTCTTGTAAAGATTATAGCGTACATTAGACTTCCAATTGCTTGCTGGTATTCAGAAACATTAATTCGCTTATCTTTGTCGTTTGCAGGTCGTAGGTTCTTATACCCTCTGGCTGGAATCTTTTTTGGCTTGAAGGACTTTTTAATAATCCCAAACTTGTCGAGTACGCTGATGAAATATTGTTTCTGATCAATTTCAAGAATCCGGTTTTGCCTATCACGAGTGACTCTAGCACCAAGAATCTTATTAATCTTTCCCAGATTCTTGGCGTTGAACCTCGCTAATAGCTTTTTATAAAACCAATCAAGTTCTTTTCCTTGTTTTGCAGCAGCAACAATATTATTAACATAAATAAGAAGTTTGATGCTCTTTTTTCCATGCGTAAACATATAAGGCTTTGCTCGACTTTGAGTAAAGCCCCAATTAATAAGTTTATCCTTGATCAACCGGTTCCAGTCTCTAGCAGCTTGTTTGAATCCATAGAGGCTTTTTAGTGCCTGCCAAACTCGACCTTTTTTCACAGAGATCCCTTGTGGTGGTTTTATATAAATTTCCTTCTTAAGGTATGATTCTGTAAAGGCGTTCTTGATATCGTATTGGCGGCATTTTAAATCCTTTGCTGCTACTACTGCTAGGAACAATTTCAATGTATCCATTCGAACCGTTGGCGCAAACGTTTGATCATAATCTTGTTTATGTATTTGACTAAATTTTTTTGCTATCAGGCGTGCCTTAAACCGTTCGATCTTTCCTTCAGAGGTTGTCTTAATCGTGTAAACCCACTTAGAAGAAACAAAATTAGCCCCCTTTGGTGCTATAACCTCTCGAAAGGTTCCATTTGCATGCAGGGATAACATTTCCTCAGCCATTGCTTCACGCCACTTGTCTGCATGCTTATTGCCTTCGATTGCTTCCTTATATGTCCGAGGAATCTTGATACCGGCTATGACCTTTGCAGGAAAGGCTTTCTCAAAGCTACTATCTGAGGCAGCTCTTAGTTTATCAAAGTCTTGGTCGCTGACTTCGTTTGCCAAGAGCTGTGCTATCATTGCTCGAATTCTCTTTGCATTACCTTGCTCCTCTAAATCCGACCCTGATCTCTTCCGATTCGGTCTCATAAAGTATCGGGGAGGTTCTGTGGTATTTGGTATCTCACCCACAGATTCCTTGGCAACGGGTTCGGTTTGTAGACTAGTCTGTTTCTGTCCTTCGTCTTGTGGATTCGCAGATAGCTCGTTTTGCATTTCAACGTCCTGCGGATTGGTAGGCTTTTCAACCACTTCCTCGACTATCGGCTTGGATAATTCGCTTGCTTTGGGTTCCTTAGGTCGATCCTTGGCAAAAGCATCTTTATCGGGCATATTATCTTCTGTGAACATAGGAATATCGGCTGGTGGAGTAAAGGTTGGAATCTTAATTTGTACCGTTGTTGGTTCTGGTTCTGCTTCTACCTCGATTATTTCTGGTAGGGCGTCCACCTTCTTCGATCTATCTCTTGGTTTCCTATCTGGGGCTACGTTCATTGTACCTTGCGATCCAGAAGTACAATTCCGAAGCCTTAGGTTAACCGTTCCACCATTTGTGCTTTTCTTAATAATAACCCTGCTTAACAATATAATATATTCACGCTTTGGGGAATAAACCTTGAAGTGCTTGGTCGTATCGTTCGAATAATCCATAAATACTCCAACTCTGCCAGGGTTAACAAGCTTATCGTGGCGTTCTCCTGCAGGGATTGCTTTCTTATTAATATAATAAAAGCATTTGCTTCCCCATTTGCGAATATGATCGATTGATGGAACTTCGCCAGTAAAAGCTTTCATTAGGCAAATCTTTTAATTTTCGATTACAGGTCCTGTAGCCGTGCGATTCCTCATATAGCTGTCAGCTTCTGCAGCTTTATCCCAGAATTCGATTGGCAATTGTGCCTCTTCCAGCATTGCTCGCATATCGAATTTTATTATTTGAATCGAGCGCTCGGCTGGCCCATTTTGATGTAAAGATGCAATTGTAATCGACTGTAAAATAACTCTATCTTCGACCCTTTATTCCTCTGTTACTTTCAGCAATTCTAAGGTATTATCTGATCGGGCACGCTTGATCTTTTTTTCTATTTATCTTTCTATTTCGATCTTCCAGTTTTTGAATACTTGACCAGCGTCTCCTTTATGCTTGATTGGAAAGACCCAATCTTTTCTTAAATAGATATCAATTATCAACAGAAAATATCGGTTCTCCCGAATTGTAGGTGGAAATGGCCCAGCAACGTCGAACTGTACAAGTTCCAAGATCTCTGTTGGCCATATATTTAGCTCTTTCGGAATCTTATTTCGCATCTTGGTAATAGCACATGTATCACAGATATTAATATCGCTAGGGATCTTGATCTTCTTTTTGAGTATCGTTACTTTGTAAAGATTACGAATTTTCTCGGGTCCAAGGTGAGCAAAGCGTCTGTGGTACTTGAGATATCGTGCCAGTTCCTTTTCCTTTGTTGCTTCTCCATTGTCGCTATCGCTGTCTGTATCAAAGTCTATGATTACTTGTGCAGGCATCCCATTCTCAGGTAATTGCAATGGGATAGTCGAGCTTGATATTCCTTGGTCTGCCCATATAACCCTCGAGGTAGGTTTGGTTGAAGCAGTTCCAAGAAGGGCAACCTTGGTCGAGGCAAGTTTGCTTGGGGCAAGATTGGTAAAAGAGGCCACTTTTCCAATTGTTTTGTTCTGGTACTTTTTGGATATATGCTTCACAATATAAAGACCATGTGACTGCTCTGCTGTCAAGATTCTTTTGTGTCCTCTAGTAATCCAAATATTCTCTTCATCAAAAGCTCCCTGGTAGCCACCTTTGCATAGCTTCTTTGCTGAGATTAAATTGACACCTAATCTAGGAACAAAAAGCACATTATCTAGATAACAAGAGGTTCCGTCTGCAGCCCTGACCAATACTACTCCTCGCTGTCGAGAATACAGCATTTCTCCCCCTATTTATATATGGACTTTGGACACCGGCTTTAGTTCCCTAAACAAGTAGAGTTGGTCAGTCATAGATGAACTCGCTCCTGTATCGATTGCCCAATCGACTGGGGTGCTCTTACGAATAGATTCTTTTGATAGCATAACTTTCTCGACGATAGCTTCTTTATTAGAAGATTTTTCTTGACTTTGCTCATCGAGATCGCTTTCAATCTCCTTATCAGAATCGTAAGCAGCGGCATGTCCCTTCTTCTTTCGTTAAAAGGTTGGCTTCTTTCTTGGCTGGCGAGAGGGTTTGGATGTGGATCGAGGAGTTGGCTGCACAGATTCCGAGCGTCGGGTACTAGGAGCCCTAGACTTAGATTTGGGTCTGTACTCTTTATCTTCGTCCTTGAGGCGTAGTTTACGTGCAAACTCTCTACTAGCAGCTTGGTATTTGCAATCGGCTACAAAGTGCTCGGTAGATCCATAGCAGTAACATTCAAGTGCTACGTCCGTCATGCTTATATCGGATGCGTCACTCTTCTTCCGTAAAGCATGATTTGGATAACGGTAGACAGTTTGATGTTGACGCCATGCGGCATGTGCCTTTTCCTTGCCAATGCCTCCAAATTTCGAGTCTTGCAATCGTGCTTTTTTTTTCTTGAAGGATCTTGATTTTTTCTTTAATTGACAATGATTGTTGGGTAAGAAATCCATCGACTACAGCAGTATAGCGCCCTTGTCTTTGAAGTGAGAGGGTTAATACTAATAGCAGTGCCTCATCTGGATAGGCGTTCTTCATTATGCTGTTGGCTGCAACTAGTTTCCGTCGATACTCCTTGAGCTTGCTCCATGACCCATCGATTCCTACGTTTTTGTCGAACATAAAGTTCTGAATATTGGTCATATATTGGTTGGCGGTAGCTGAGCTTGTTGCCTTATATCTTAGCTTAAGTTGAGTCCAAACAGCAGAAGCAATCTCATATTCGTCAATCAGAACTGCGTTATTCTCTCCCAATCCTTCGATAATGATTTCGATTGCCTTGGCGTCGTCTTGGTCCCATGTCTTTGCTTTTTCCAGATTCCATGATCCGCCAAGTCGTTCGAATTGGTTGGTAACATCGGCGACTCCATCAGTACTATCCGTAGATGGCGTATTTGCTGATAACTTGATACCCCCTTCTCGCTGGATCCATGCAAACTCGATCCTGGTTGTCTCGATGACATAAAACATTCCTTTGCTCTTGATCTTTACCTTTGCTCGGCGAAACCAATCCTCGTGATTGTCCCTCGTGAGCGTAGGCAAGTACTTGCTGTCCTTCCCCATTTTGTATTTTTATATGAATCGACGCGTGGTATCTTGGTTCGTCGATAGTTTGGTATGTGTGGAAGCCACACTCGTTTTATTGTTTTGCAAATAGCTCCCTCTGGATCCTATCTAACTTTGGTGTGTACAGAGCTCCCTCTGGAGACTTCTGACTTCGTTCGGCTTATTCGTTCGGTTTATTCGTTCGGTTTGTGCAGAGCTCCCTCTGGAGATCTCTGACTTCGTTCGGTTTATTCGTTCGGTTTGTACAGAGCTCCCTCTGGAGGTCTCTGGATTCGTACGGTTGCTCGTTCGGTTTATTCGTTCGGTTTTGCTTCAGCAAGAAAGTCGTGTCCAGTACGCACCGGATCTCATAACCTATTGGAAATATAAGGGGCTTAGCAGGGGTTGGACTTTATATATTACTATATGAGCTTAATTCTCGATTATTTGTTCAATTCCAGGATCTCTATCCGTGGGAGTTGGAAGCTTAAGGTCCTCTACCGGAGTAAATAAAAGCTCTTAACATACAATAGGCTAATCCATGGCTCGTCTATTACCTAATCTGCACTGACTTCTCAACAATATTAATAATATTATTGCCGTTGTAAAACAAAGAAAAAAACTTAATTGGTTTTATAAAAAGCTATTAGCAAGATTTAACGCCAAGAACCTGGGAAAAATTAATAAAATTTTTAATGTTAGAGTTATTCGTAATAGGCAGAATCGAACCCTTGAGATCGATCAAAAGCAATATTTTATCAGCGTACTTAATAAGTTTGGGATTATTAAAAAGTTTTTTAAACCAAAAAAGATTTCAGTTAAAAAATATAAAAATCTACGACCTGCAAACGACAAAAATAAACGAATTAATATTTCTAAATATTAGCAAATAATCAAAAATTTAATATATGCAATAATTTTTATAAGATTCGATATCGCATTTATTTTTGAAAAATTAAGCCAATTTATAAATAATCTAGCAAGGCATTATGGCCACGTACTTAAATTATTATTCCAATATTTAAAATTAATAATTACGATAAGATTTCGCTTTGCTTTAAGGGAAAAATATAGGAAAGCTATATTTTACTTAGACGCTAATTAGGCAGGCGACAAAATTAATAAAAAAAATATATCGGGGAATGTAGCTATATTCTTTAATAAATTAATATTATAATTAAGCAAAAAGCAACGCTTAATAGCTACATCAAACTATAAATTAAAATATATAGCTTTTGCAAGTTATGCAAAGTTAAATTAATAATTTGCTTAAATATTTAAAAATTTAGGCTTTACCAAATATATCGGCAAAAATATCGAATTAATTCAAATGTTAGAAAATAATTAAAAAGCTATTGCTTTAATTAAAAATGCATATTTTAATAAGCGATCCAAGCATATAAATATCGCATATTATTTTATTTATAATCTGGTAAAGCAAGAATTTCTAAAAATTAATTATATTCCAATAGCAAAAATGGTTACAAATGGCCTAACCAAGCCGCTCGAATAGGTAGCATTTAAAAAGTTTAAGAACCAAATGAATTTAATCGAAAAACCAAAAAATAAATCTTAAGACTTAAAAGAAAAAAAAGCAAGAAGATTTCTAACTCTTATATAGGTAAGGAAAAGAAATTATGTAAGCTTAAAATTTTTTAAGCTTACGTAACCTAAGATCCGAGCTTTCAATATAAGATTTTTGGAGAATTAGGATTTGCCTTGTGGGGGAGTATTGAAAAGTTAGTGCAAATTAGGTAATAGACGAGCCATGGATTAGCCTATTATATGTTAAGAGCTTCGATTCACTTCGATAAAGAATCTTAAGCTTCCTACTTCCACGGATAGAGATCCTGGAACTGATCAAAAAGTGAAAGTTAAGCTTATATAGTAATATATAAAGTCCAACCCCTGCTGAGCCCCTCATATTTCCAATAATATAAGCTAATAAATAAAAATCGCAATTTCGATCGAAATTTTAGAAAAATCTGCTTTTCGCTAAAGTATTAAACTTTTATAAGGCTGGAAAAGCCTACGGCAGCGACATGTGGATTATTCCAAGTTTACCAATCTTTATTAGGGGCTTGTGTTAGGGGTTGTATGCTCAGAGGAGCTTTGGATGGCCGAGAAAACTTTAATTATATTGGAAATATAAGGGGCTCAGCAGGGGTTGGACTTTATATATTACTATATGAGCTTGACTTTAACTACTTGATCAATCCCAGGACCTCTATCCTTAGGAGTTGGAAGCTTAAGGTTCTCTATCGGAGTGAATCAAAGCTCTTAGCATATAATAGGCTAATCTATATCTAGCATGTTACCTAATCTGCACTGACTTCTCAACATATAAATATATTAGTAGCTTTAAACTAAACGCTAAAGTTTAATAAAGAAACTTTAGCTTTATTTATATATATTAAAAAAAGCTAAAAGCACATTCTATAGCCGTTTGCGTATTCCGCATGCATCTTAGATTCGTTAAGGTTTATTGTAAGTATTAGTGACGTTTTCACCTTACATATGTGAGAATGGGAATTGAGTCAATTCTGACCCTTTAGGAGGGTTCTAGAGAAGCTATTTATAATAAATCAATGGAATCGATTCGATCATTGATTTCCCCTCACATGTGAATGTATCCCAGACTAAAAGTGCTAATGGCTGAACTAATAAATCAATAAAGTCAAATAACCCCATCGCCTCGATGCCCTCGGTTCCCTCGGTCTGACAGTTACACTTATAATATTCGCAATATTTTTTTTACTCTTTGACGTAACTTCACATCCATACCCCAAGACTACTACGAGAAGTACTTAGTACAGGAAATACTCGGTACGTTACACTTTAAGCACCAAACGACGGTATCCGTGTGAAAGAGTTAGTTAAGATGTCAACCACAGGTTCGCATAACGCCGGCAAGAACAAGAGCAAGGCCGACCCAGTCGACGATGTCGCTATAAAGAATGCTCCGGTACAGATAGGAAAGTTGAACGCGGCCATTAAGGTCCACCCACCTGCTATGTTCGACGGCAAAAAAGCTCGCCTTAATGGGTTCCTATTGCAACTCAAGTTGTTCCTATATTTCCACGAGGAAAGGTTCTCTTCAGACATCGAGAAGGTACTTTATGCTGTTACATTGCTAAAGGGGCCAGCGCTGGATTGGATCGAGGGGTTTACCAACGATTATATTAACAAACGCGGTGATAATGGGGAACTTAGCTGTAAAATGTCGAAGGAGACAATTAAGAATTTTGGGGACTTCGAGGGGTTCGAAGCAGAAATTTGTCACATGCAAAACCTTCGCATATTTGATTAAATCTATAATTCATTAATTTAGAGGCGTTGATTTATGAATCATTTATTTTTGCTAATTAGTACTCCAGAAGGTACTTAAATTAGCTAGTAACTTCCTAGTAAAATTAGGTACCCTGGCGAGATCGCAATAGCTATAATATAGGGATCATAAAAGATTCCTTTCTGGATATATTATATGGGCAACCTTTTATGATTTCTAGAAATAGGACAATATTTTGGTTACTTTCTATTCCTAATATTAAGCATTTATATCTCGTTTTTTACCCTATTTTTTTACGTAACAATTATAAGCCCGGCCTTGATCCGAAATCCAAAAAATTAATATATTTAAGCTTTTATATTATTTGACCGAATCAAAGTTATTAACGTCTCCACAAATTTAACGTATCTATGTTCTAATTAATTTTTAATCGATAAGAAATCGTTATTACGATAATAACTTTTATTAAATCCCAAGTAATTCTTAAAAATAAAAATTATTAGCAATTATAATTATATTAGCTAAAAGCAATTTGCAAAAGAATAGATATTTGGGAATATCTGAACCTTAAGCTAAAACAAAGCAAGTTAAAAATATTAATTCAACCAATTAAATTAATCCGCTTTTTAGAACCAAATGTTACTGCCGGGGAGGCACCTACCGAATTTTTCCAAAGCTATTTTATAAATTATAAGGAATATAAGTACGAAAGAAAAAAATAGAAAATTAAAAAAGACGCTATTTAAGAACTTTTAATAATAATTCTTGATATTATAAACGTTAAATATTATATTTATATATAAAAATATAATTTTATTTACGAAATAATATGCAATCTTAAGGCAAGATTCGCTCTAAGTAAAAGGCAAACTAAAAAAAATATTTTAATTAAATAGCAAAATTTTTAGAAAAAACCAAAAAGTCGGGATATCGATCAATGGCTTTAGTTATAAGAAATCATATATAACAATAGGATTAAATATAACCTTCCAGATATAAGCGGCAATTAATCAATTAAAAGCTTTTATTTAATTATCTAATTGATTAATAGCTATTTTGCCAATCGATGGCTTACAAAAATATCCAAAAAAAGCCTAAAATATAAAGATTAAAAATATAATTTTTATAAAATTATTTAAAAATATCGAAAGTAATATAGCATTTTTTATAAAATTAACTGGATAAAACAATGCTTTTTTTACGATATTAACTTTTGATAGAAGGAATGCCAATAGTAATAGGAAATATATATATAGTAAATTTTATAAATATAAAAATTGTTTATATTTGATCGAAGCATACCAATAAAAAAAATAAAAGCTTAATAAAAACATCGAAAAGAAAGTAAAACAAGCCTTACAAAAGAAGCATTGGATCTATAAGCAAATTCCTGCCTGAAACAAAATTGCTTTAAAAAAGAAAAATTTAAAAAAATTATAAAAAATTATATTTAAGCTTTTATCAACAGAAAATAAATTAGCTAAATTACTTATATTAACGAAAGATCCAGCCCCAGTTCCTGCTTTTTTTTTGGTTTCTTTAGTACCGAAAGCATTAATAGTTTTCCAAATAATAATTTCGGAATATGCGGCAAACGCCTAATATAAGCTATATAATAGCTATATTTTGGATTCTAAAGCAATTATTTATGTTTGCAATAATCGATCAAGATTTTTAAATTTATATTATATCGACAAGGTTTTACTTGCTAATAATAAAAGAATCGAAATGCAAGGCATTGGTATTATCCAGGTTTATACGGATTGCCTAACTTAACCCAATGGAACGAGAATTATTAAGCTTACTAATATGGCTTATATGCTTTTCTTTTCGATTAACGTCATATTTCTCAAATATATAATTAATAAAAACGTTTATTAGGATACTAAACTTTTAATAATAAAATAGAAAAAAATTATGTTTTGCAGGACCCCTGTTTATTATACTTAATGGGTATTAGAATATAACCTATTGCGTAAGAATCAGTATAAATTATTTGCTATTAGCTCGAAATTACCCTTGCCACCAAACAAGGGGTTAGCTAATATTTTCCATGCCCGATTCGATTACCCAAATCCATAAACCATAACATATCTCTAAGAGAAATTGCGTAAAATTAAGGTAATCGGTATATTAATACCTAATTGCGAGACGTGCTTCTTAAAGAACTTATGTTAGCAAGTCTTACGTCGGCCAAGGAAATAATTAAATATTCTATATAATAATATTTGGTTTAATATTATTTATTAATATTAAGAAATCGGTAACTATACCAAGATTATTTATTATTATAACCTAACTATTTATATGCATTATATATATTATATATTTAGTATTAATTAAAAGGAAATATTAGGTATTATAATTAAGTTTATTAATTTCGTCAAGCATTAGTACAAGCTAAATATTAGGGTTTGGCATACCGACAACGAACAAAGTTTTGGGCTAAACTTTTAATAACTGCTTTAGCGAAATAAACAAATCGTTAAAAAATTAGCAGCTTATGCTAAAGGCCAAAATAAAAAAGCTGAAAAATTAAATGGAATATTAATTAATTTCGCTATCGTACTACGCTTGCAATTAAACCTTCCGGAACTCCTGTGGCCTAAAATTTATAAAGCCGCTGGATACCTATTGAACCGTTTCCTAATTCAAAAAATAAATTAGAAAACCTTTTTGAGAATTTTAAATAAATATTTCAAAAGGGTCCTAGCCAAGCCTTTAGCCAATTATATTAGGGCATATGGATATAAAGCATATTTTTTTATTTATAATTGTTTTAGATTTAATAAATTAAAAGCTAAAGCTTATATAGAATATTTAGTTAGGTATAATTTCACTAATATTTTTAGAATATAGGTACTATAGCTTAAACGCGTTATCTTAGTAAGGAATATAACCTTTAATAAAACGCGGTTTTATGATAGCAAAAACCATAACTTTAAATTAATAAAAAATACGAAGGAAATTATAAAATTAATTAAGATTCCCCAGATTTTCCTTAGGAATTATGAGGTTAAGGTATTAAATCTTAATTTATAGGAAATGACTATTAATACTTTAGAAGATATAGTAATCGTTGGTATTCCTAAAGGGGTAAATGAAGCTAAAAAGGTATATCAATCGGTCGAAAAATTAATAAATATGCCTATAGGGCAAAAGGCGATCCAGCTTCCTATATCCACAATTATCCCTAAGCGGAATTCGACTAATAGGAACAATTTCCTGGACAAATCAACCAATCAGAAATCTTAATTGGAGCTACCCTCGCTAAATGATATAAACGATGGGATATCCCAAGGCCAAACGAATTATCTTAATAGCGATATCACTAAAGACTACATATTGCCTAGGAAACTACGTGATCAAAGAGAGATTAATTGGGTAAGCTTGAAAATCATCCAAACAAAGGCAATATTCTATTCTTTAATTTTGAAATCAATCTTTTTTAAGGAACCGAGGTTACACCAAAAGGATCTCCTACGACCTTCCAAAGGATGAAAGGAGCTTTCCAAGCATTTTTATAGCGAAGGTTTCATAGCAGCGGCCCGTAAAGAATATAATATGTTGGTTAAAAAGAATATTTTCTATATTATTGATTAATCTACGGCATAACCTATAAAATCCCTGCTTATTATATAGGTTTTTACTTACAAATTCGACGCTAATGGCTTTCTTTTAAAGTACAAAGCAAGATTAGTAATAAGGGGGAATATACAGACTAAAAAAAATAAAACCTATACCGCTATACTAGCTGCAAAAGTTTTTAGATTCCTTATAGTTATTGTAACCTATTTCGATCTTGATATATATTAATTTAATGCTGTCAACGCGTTTGGGAATGCTTTAATAAATAAATTAATTTATATTTATTTCCTAGAAAGCATAACACGTCCAAAGCAACCGTTAGATATCCTGCTAAAGCTCAAGCGAGCCTTATATGAATTGCAAAAATCACCCCTGCTTTGGTTTAACCATATTAATAAAGCATTAAAAAAGCTTGGATTAGATCCTGTACCAGACGTACCTTGTTTATTTGTAAGCATAAATCTAATTATGTTCTTTTATATAAACGATATCGCGGTATTAACGAGGATTATTGATAGATTAATATATAAAATCTTTAAAATTGGATTTATGGCGGAGTTTAAATTGAAAAAATTAGGGAACCTATAATAATTTCTTGGAATTAGAATTCTTAAAGATAGGATTCAAAGAAAAATATAATTATATCAAGATATATATATTGCTAAAAAAACGCTAGAATTCTATATTAAATATTGGAAAATATCTTTTACCCCGATAGCAATAAAGGAACTTAAGGCATTTGCAGGCAAAGCAACTGCTAAACAAATTAAAAACTATTAGAGACGTGTAGGGTCAGCTATATATACATTAATTATAACTAGGGGAAATATTTCAAAGGCAATTAATATTTTTTTTAAATATAATCAAAATTCTAAACCAGCTTATCGAGATATAATCGATCGATTATAGGCGTATCTTAATAGGACCAAGCATTATTTATTCCCATTAGAAGGATTGGAATCAAATCCAAAAACAGCCTCCTTTATTAGGTTAAATAATGCCTCCTTTGCAAATAATAAGGATACCAGGCATAGCTCCTAAGGGGGCACATATCAATTGTTAGGTGATCTTATAAATTGAAACAATCAAGTTCAAAAAACTATAATTATTTTATTTATAAAAGCCGAGCTATTGGCGTCTTTATTGGTTGCTACATAGATCATATAGTAGTTGCGGATGTTTAGCTTATTAAAGCTAGTACTTCCGGAATAGGCTATATTACAAATAGATAACCTCCAAACCGTGAGGTTACTAGTCACGAATGCTTAGAAGCTATTCACAAAGCTACGTTATGTGAATATTTATCAATATTGGCTTCGACAAAAGGTTAAGAATGGATCGATAAAAGTTTAATGGATATCGACCAATAAGATGCCAGCAGATGGATTTATCAAGGTTTTGGGGCCATAATCCTACAAAGAGTTTATTTGTTAGTTGGATCTACAAGACCTAAAAGCAATAATTAAACCATAATAAAGTTGCACAGTACTAATAAAGCCCCAGCCCTACTTTTATACTAATAGAAAAATACGCCTGAAGAGGTGTGTCACATGCAAAACCTTCGCATATTTGATTAAATCTATAATTTATTAATTTAGAAGCGTTGATTTATAAATTATTCATTTTTGCTAATTAGTACTCCAGAAGGTACTTAAATTAGCTAGTAACTTCCTAGTAAAATTAGGTACCCTGGCGAAATCGCAATAGCTATGATATAGGGGTCATAAAGGATCCCTTTCTGGATATATTATATAGGCGACCCCTTATGGTTTCTAGAGACAGGACGATACTTTGGTTACTCTCTACTCCTAATATCAAGCATTTATATCTCGTTTTTTACCCTACCCTTTTACGTGACAAAATTCAAAAAGTATTTGGGGCCATCGACGAGGTAGCAAAGGCTGTGAGAAACCTAGGATCCCTAAAACAAAAAGGGTCAGCAGCTACCTATACCGCGGAGTTTCAAAGAGATGCCCTCAGAACCAAATGGAATGACGCAGCCTTGTGTGCCCAGTACTATAAGGGGCTTAAGGACAAGGTGAAGAACGAGATTGCCCGCGAAGGAAAGCCTACGGAGTTGATAGCAATGATCAAAAAGGCTACAGATATCGACAACCGCCTGTACGAGCGAGACCTGAAGCATAAGGGGCATTATAGCACTGGTCGCTCCGAGGGGCAACGCTGGAACCCCCGGGAGAAAAAAAAAGACTCGTACAGGAAAAAGTTAAGGACAACTGTCGCTAGAAAAGCAATGATACAGGCAGAACGACAGAAGCATATCGAAAACCGGACCTGTTTTAGGTGCGAAAAGCCAGGCCATATAGCGAGGAACTGCTGCAGCGAAGGACGACAACAGGTGCCCAAGGGAAAAGGGCGTAGAGGGAAGCTTAACGCAACTTGGGGGGGGGCCAGAGGAGGCTATAACCTAACGCCGCCTATTGAAGAACGCATAAGGTTGAACGCAACCTGGATTACCGGAAAAAACGAATGGGATCTGTTAGACCAGGAGAACAGCGGTGCAACCCTTACGACCAGTCCCCGGAAGCTCAAACTTTCGTCGCGACCGAAGGAAATGATATCAACAGCGACTCTACAGAAAATCCTACGGGTTATGAGGCAGCCTCAAAAGTGTCCCTAGGGACCTTCTGGAAGGAAGCTATCGAAGAAGGACGACAAACTGCCAAGGAGGTACACCAAGAGCTAGCCGTGCTCAAAAATCAGGAATATAACAGCTATTGGGAATATTACTGTTGGTAGTCTTATTAGCTAGACTCAAGCGCGGTCCCAGAGGGTTGAGCTAACTCTTAGGGTTCGGCCAATCCTCGGGGCCGCTTTGGGAGGCGGTGGCACGCGGCAGTATATTGCCTATATATATTGCCCCGCTCCCACATAGTTTACTTCTAATACAAGAATTTACCAACGATATGAAGCACACCTAGCAATTAGGATACGTGCCCTATATCAAAGCAATTCCCGTGCTCCGACAATTACCAAGGAACCGAAAAAAGAAAAAAAAGACTTGATTACTTACCTAGCTGATGAGCAAGCAAGATTGATCGATTACAAAAGGCAGTTAGACAGGATCTCAGGAGCGGTGGATAGGCAAAAAAACGGCACTGAGAATGCTGCTGAACGGGGCTTAAGAAAAAGTCAACAGTACCAGGATAAGTTAGCTGAAAACATTAATTACCAAGCAACACTTCGACAGGTGGGATCGGAACTGTTGCGGGAAGGCAATAAGCTAGGGCGACAAAAAATTGATCTCGAGCAGGAAGAAATTAGACGACTCGAAAAAAAACGAAAAAACTGGGACGACCCAAGGAACGCGGCCAGGATTGATCACCCACAGCATGGACGTTTACACTGGAGCTGTTGCTCGTACGACAGCTGTCGAGACCACTATTCTTCCAAGGATGATTCCGGTTATTGGCCTCGACGTAGGCAAATAACTTTTCTCGAGGACGAAACGCCCAACGATACGGCGATAACGACCACAGAGCCAAAAAACTAGGAGATCTCGGGAACGATAGGCTATTCCTAAGTAGTTACAAAAAGCCTAGGAACCCACATAGCGAGTATCTGCGTGTGGCGGGAACAAAAAAGAAATTATTCCTAAGCGTCGAAATTAATAAACGGAAGCTACGAGCGTTGATCGACTCGGGAACAACGGGAAACTTTATTAACGAATACATTATATGAACCACCAAGTTGAGGATCAGACGGAAAGATAGCCCGTACCTTGCAGACGGTAGCAGGATGAGTTCGAATCATGGGAAGGTGACCTACGAAACGAAGCTAACGTTAATAAAAGCGAAAGAAGAACATACGGAACAAATCAGCTTCGATTTGGTTAATTTGAACCTGGAGAAAGGGACTTCTCCCCAGGAAGAGGGAGATGGGATTTTCAAATTGATTCTCGATATGCCTTGTTTAAACCCTCAGGTGGACTGGCGGAAAAAAACTATATTGCTAAATCAATTTCAATGTGAAAGCGGCCACAAAGCATTCCAAAAGAATAGGAAAAGCCTACCAACCCCGGGGGAGATACGTGCAACTCTACGGGACGGAAATAAGGACCCTACCTAGGCCTCCGTGCTGAAGCGAATACCAGCGGCGTATAAGGAATATAAGTCGCTATTCTTCGAAGGATCATCGAGCGAGGCTGTCACGTAAATGGGTAGGGTAATAAATGAGACACAATAGATTTATATTATGGGTACAGAGTGTGACCAAAGTATCGTCTGATCTCTAGAAACCATGGGGGTTCGCCCATATAATATATCCAGAAATGGGTCCTTTATGACCCCCTATATCACAGCTATCGCGATCTCGCCAGGGTACCTAATTTTACTAGTATTTTACTAACTAATTTAAGTACCTTCTGGAGTACTAATTAGCAAAAATGAGTGACTCATAAATCAACGCTTTTAAATCAATGAATCATAGGTTTAATCAAATATGCGGTGATTTTGCATGTGACAACAATATGGGCTACCCAAGGAAATCACAACAGATAGGAACAAACTGGTAACGTCTAAATTCTGGACGTCGTTAATGGCACAACTCGGGGCCAATCACAAGCTTTCAACGGCATTCCACCCTCAGACGAATGGACAAACCGAACGCCTAAACCAAACCCTAGAACAATACCTTAGGGAATATATAAATCAACAACAGAACAATTGGGTCCAACTATTACCAAATGCACAATTTGCGTACAACAATAACTTAAACGAAACCATAAAAACAACATCGTTCTATGCGAACTATGGAAGAGAACCAAAGGCTTACTACCAGCCAAGAAAAGATCATGTTAATGCCGAAGATGCCATATTAATGGCCGAAAAATTGCAAAAACTGCACAAACAACTCGCTAGGGACTTAGAGTTTGTATCAACATGAATATAGAAATATGCCAACAGGAAGCGAAGTGTGGAACCTTCGCTCAAGGAGGGGAATAGGGTATATTTATTACGAAGGCATATAAAAACCAAACGGCCGAGCGACAAATTGAATTTTTAAGAAAATAGAACCATTCGAAATCAAAAGAAAAACGGGACCAGTCAATTATGATCTAAGACTACCTTCAGGATCTCGACTATACCCTATGTTCCATGTCTCATTACTGGAACCAGCCAAAAAAAGATGCCAAACTAGCCAACAACACCGAAATCCAACCCGAGAATGAACCAGATATATACGAAATAAAAAAAAATATTGGATACTAGGACCAGGACAGACGGTCCGCAAGAATACCTTATTAGATAGAAAACTTACGGGGACAGTGACAATTCATGGACACCTACGACACATCTCAACTGCCCTGAGAAGATTCGAGAATATCATCTTCCGCCTGAACCTGATCTAACTCGTCCACAGTTTCCCGGCCACGACGAATCAGTTCTTTTTCACGCTCATTTCAGAAACGTTATTATTTGTCCAAACGACACAGTGTGGCCATCGCTTCTTCAAGCTTTGCCAACGTCTCTCTCTTCACGCTCCTTATTCACAAGATCGCAACGGCGATCCAGGGAGGACCAATCGCTCAAAGATAGAAGATGGGCAACGAAATTGCAACCTCCGCGACCAGCACGAACGCATGCGGCGCAACGAGATGCCCCGGCACTGGAAGCGATGCAGCGGCGACGGTTGCGCCGGCCGAAATCACAAGGAGACATTTCTTTCCCGGTGTTCAGAATTCGTTTGGAAAGGGCGATATGTTCAAAAGTTTTTCGACGGCTCATCATAATGAAAATTAATGAAAATTGGAGAACGGGCCAGGCGATTAGGATCGCCAGAATGTTACGTAATAAAACGACGAAAAGCGCTGCGCTCCCTAGCGTTCCTTGGAACAAAGATTTTATAAAAAATAGATCTTAACTGTGGGAATATATATTTGGGCAACTCTACCCATGGGAGTACAATGAGTCAACGTCGGGGGCATATGTGAGAATAGCCTCACATATTGCCCCTTTGGGCCTCATGGGTGAATATGGGAGATTGACAAGGGATAGCTGGTGAATCAATAGGAGGCACCAGGAGGCACCTCTTTGGGTATATAAGGGGTCCTCCCCTCCCAACCTTTTTTAGCTTTAGACTTAATAGAATACATTTTCCATAACATATTGATTCTCACCGGAGATCTCGTCGATCGACACCCCAACCCTTTGATACCAACATTAACTTACTTATTTATTAGATTCTTATTAATAGTAACGAACTATAATACCTTAATCATTGTTATTGTTGGACTTTTGATCTAATATATAAAAATAGAAATTAGGTTAATTTTAATCTTTTAGGAAGATTTTAGAAAAGCTATTTATAATAAATGTAGGGTGAAAACGTTACCGATTCCTACTATAAACCTTAACGAATCTAAGAGGCATGCGGAGTACGCAAACGGCTATTCGATATATACGAAATATGCAAACGATTATTCGATGCAAGCGGAATCCGCAAACGGCTATGGAATGTGTTCTTAGCTTCTTTAATATATATAAATAGAGCTGAAGTTTCTTTGTTAAACTTCAGCGTTCAGTTTAAAGCTACCAACATATTTACATATGATTCGTTAATGATTCGTACCCGATCCGTCACCTGATCGAAGTTTCCCCTTGAGTCATTCTGAAGTACTCTACCCTTATAACAAATCAATGATTACTGATTCCTCCTCACATGTGAATGTATCCCAAACTAAAAGTGCTAATGGCTGAACTAATAAATCAATAAAGTCAAACAAACCCATCGCCTCGGTCTCCTCGATCCTCGGTCTGACACTTTTGGACGCGTGACTTTATCTTCATCCTCCGAGATTATCATGAGCAGGTCTTATTATAAGTTTACTTGGTCCGTTACACAATGCTGCCAAAGTTTCTCGAGAACATTATTTATAATGAGCAATTTTTTAAGTATCAACAAAAATTTCATTTTGGTCAACTTTGTTAAATTCTTATATCAGGGTCCCTGGAACCCCTGAAGTACAGGGTTCACAGCCCTGTCGGATTAGGCTACGAGGCCTCGGAAAAGAGGCCTGAGAGCCTGTTGGGTTAGGGGTGGGGGCCCTGAAGGGCACTATAAATACCATAAAGTTTAATAAGTAAATCCATAAATTAAACATAAAACTTTTAGTCAAATGAAAAATTCCGGTTTTTATATAAAATCTTTGTTTCACACATCCGCGAACATTTTACCGGTTCCTCGATCCTCGGTCCTGGGGATCCTGCGACCCTTGCGCTGACCCAATCGCCTCTAACTCGCCCCTCCATCCGGCGATTTCCCCTCTGACGGCCTGTGATCGACCCTCATTCCTGGGTCCGTCACACCTTTGACGCGGGAACACGAGTCCGGCCGCACGAAGAATCCCGTGGCTGGGCATATCGCCCACGCCGTGTCCCACGGTCGACAAAGGCGAGGTCCCCTGTCGTCCCGGTTGCGGAAAGACGTTTGCGGGGGACGCAAAGGGGGGGACGGGTGGAATCCAATATCGACCCTGGAATGCGACCCTGGAATGCGCTTCTGCAATCGTCGGCTGAAATGCGCCATGGAATGAGGGCTGCGCAGGCAGTTCTGCAAGGCTTTATAGGGATCGGATCTGTCCCACGAAAACTTCGCTCGGACATAGGATCGATCGACTTGTGGCTTGCACCCCTATATCTACCTCGACTCGAGACCCGTCGCGGGTCAGCAACACCATCAGGATCAACAGAATGGCCCATCACGATCGTCGCCACGCCCCGCCACGCCGCCAGGGGCGGGACGAGATCGCGGCCACGCCCTTTGCCGGAGCCTACAAATCGGTGTTCACAGTCGCGATCCCCGCAGCGCAACAGGGGTCCATGTTGGCTCTGCTCGGACACGTCAACTGCAATTACCTCTCCACGAAGGGCACCACTCCAACCCTCACACAATTGAAGCAACACGCACAGTGCCTCACCAATCTGATCCGGCACAACACGCTGTCCGACACGCAGGGCGTGGTCGACAGTGCGCGGGAGGGGGTCCCCGTCTTCGGACGACACTCGGCGTTTGACTGGCTGAATGATCTGAGCACCCCCTACGAGAACGAGGATGCGCACCACAACCAGCCGCTCACCACCCTGGGGAATCTCATCGAGCCGGTCAGCGCGGACCCCGACGAGGGCGACCGCGATATATGCCCCCTCCACCACGCAGCCAAGTCGCCCCCCAATGGACCCTCGCTGCCGTACGCCACACACGAAGCTCTGATTGCGCATGCCAACGAAGTACTCGAGTTGCTGGATCACGAGTATAGCGCCAAGGGGGGCCTCAATGCTCTTCTGCCCCCCGAGGAGCAGAGAGAGGAACGGAAGGCGGCCGAGGCGACGCTCCTGGGCCAGCTGATTCTCTACCAGCAACGCCTGGTGCAACGTCTCCACGACCTCGAGCGGTCGTACGCCAACGCTTTGGACGTCCTTGCCGGAGAGGCGGTAGTCCCTCACCAGTCGCTCTCCATCCTGGGACCCGACGGCCGGAGCGGACGCGAGATCGTCTACCCACAAGATCGTTTCGTGCTGGCCAATGCGGGAGAAGACCTGTGGGGTTTCCTGTCGCACGAATTCGACAAGAAGGACTATACCGAGAGCATCGTGCGTCGATCGTACCGTGACAAGGGGCTCGAGGGGCACGCGCTCTGGAGGCGCGATGGCGGCGTCGAATATGACAGGGGCATCACCGCGATCGATGTGTACACCCGGTACTACCGTTTGAGAGGAGGGGGTGCCAAGACCGTCTTCATCATTCCTGCCTACGAGTCGCACCCGGGGACCAAGGTGACCCGGGAGATCGAGAAGCAGCCGACGGTCGTCGCCGTCGTGAAGCCGGTCTGGCCGGAACGAGCCAGCACGTGGGAGATGAAGAAACGTGCCGAGCTCCAAGATCTGAGAGACCTGCGCCTCGAGAGGACGGGGTTGTACCAGAAGATCGAGGATCTCGAGAAAACGCAGATATTCTTGACCGACTCGCTGCAGAGGACCGAGAGTCGGCTGAGAGACACCGAGAAGGCGGCTCGAGAGATGGAAGACATCACCAAGCTTGGCGTCACCAGGGGCCACAAAGCGAACCTGGACCGCATGTCCGTGCTGGTGGAACGGACGGCAAGGCTCGATGAGCGCGAAAAGGAACTCGACGGGTTGCGAACCAGCGTCGCCAGTAAGGAGGCCGACCTCAACCGACGACTGGCCGAGCTCGTCGAGCAACGTCTGACCGACGGCGCCGCCCACACCAACCGCCAGAGAGAGCTCGCGGCGGAGCACGATGCCAGGGTCGAACTCCTCCTCACGGAGAGGGAGATCGCCGCAAAGGCCGCCTCCCAGGTCCACCGGCGGTTCAAGGACAGGTGGGTCAAGCAGATCACGGAGACGCAGGTCCTGGTCAACTTCTTGAACAGTGCTGCCGTACAGGCGAGGTTGGGTGGCCTCACGATCCCCGACGAGGTCCAGAAGCGAGGGGAAGCACAAGCTCTTCAGATGCTGGATCAGATGGATCCGGATGGGGCGATAGAGAGAGCCCAAGATCGAGCCAATGCTGCTGCTGCGGTCAAGGCAACTTCGAGTTGGATGGATATCGATCCACCTGTACCTTAGCTTCTACCCGTACATTAGCTTTCTTAGGAATATTGCCTCTTATTATAATTCTTGAACTTTCGGTTACAACCCCAGAATTAAAGACGGGATCGCCAAGGCGATTAGGATCGCTATAAGGTTACGTGATGGACCAGCCATTTTACTTACTATCCCCCCCTAATAATCAAGAAAACCAGGGAGTCAACCAGGGGGGGGTTCATAATCACTAGTAGGGGGGTAGACAAGGTCTAGTACCCAATTATAATCTGATTAATATTTAGTTGAGGCTCTACCCCCTTACTAGTGACTGTGAACCCC